>JADRCD010192243.1:0-20493 GCA_019843815.1 Montemys delectorum
TTTCTGCCACCAAACAGCAAATAACAAAACCTCCAATGTAATGATGTGAGTGGGGCAGCCTCGCCTCGGAGTGGAGAGGTAGGGAACTCTAGGCTCATTTTAGTTCCATTGGTCCCATGTAAGCTCATGATTTGTACAAGGTGAGGCTGTGTCTGCCTCAGTGGGAGGGAAGGGGCTGGCGGAAGCCTGTGTGGCTGCCCGTGCTCTAACCACGACAGTCTGCGGCCTCTGTCCTCAGCACATTTATTATGCTTACCAAACATATTTAACCTCTAACTGAAGAATAATAAATCCAGTGAGTGATGGCCCCAGCAGTTGACAGGAAGTCTACCTTTGAGGTAGTTCTTAGTCAGCCATTTTGAGAATATCTATCTCTGATGTACATCTCTGAGAACCTTTCAAAGTCATGACCTGGTACCCCACAGCATCAACAGCTAAAGAGTCAGGCCATAGAAACCGCGCTACAAATTCCCATTTTTCCAAGAATCTCTTGACCGATGGTTCTATCATGTCTGAGCGTCTCAGAACTGGGCAAACTTCAGAGCTGGGAGGCCGTAGGTGATGAGACAGGAGACACAAGGCTTGCTAGGCGGATTTCTATTTCTTATCAGCAACAATTATTCCTGCAAGCTGCTTTTTTTTTCCAGTGGAAACGCTGCCCTCAGCTTTGTCAACAAGATTTCTGGGCTGATTACTGTTCTCCAGGTAAGAGGCAGGAGGCCCCATCGTTGCTGGAAAGCGTGGGCAGCCCCCCTGGGGGCTGGTGAAGCATACAAGGAAGGAGTCAGCTCTACCATAAGACACAAAGCCAATCTCTTGGGTTTGACAGCTGAGGGAAACTGAGGCCCTCAGAAGGAAAGAGACTTACCTACAGAACAAGAGTGTGTTTCCTCGCCGCCGCCGCCACGCAAGGCTTAAGACAAATGAACCAGAGGGTGGGGTTCATTCTTTCAGGCGGTTGTGGGAAGGCCCCTGTAAAAGCCCTGATAACAATGTTGTGACCAATCAATATCAATCCCACTCACACAACAAATACTGAGAAATAGAAAGGTGGATGACGCCTATGCACACAGCTCTTGGCTTCAGCCTTCCTATCGAGCGGGCGAGGAGTCAATGTCGCCAGCCAGAAGCCACTGAGGTGGAAGGAAGGGACACCCAGCTAATCGTCCTCCATGTGGGCGGGCCTTCCTAGGACTGTCAGGATGGGAGCGTTTCTCAGGGATAGCCAGTATAGGTAAAAGTTGATGGGACAAGGGGGATTTTCCCCGCAGTGACTTGGAGATCAAGAAATAAAAATTGGGACAACCCTAAGCATATAGGGAAATCCAGACCCCTGTGAGTATCCAACGCTGCAATTGCTGATATAGCTGAGAGCTAAATGAGCCTTTGTTTTTTGAAAAATTCACCGGACAGTAGAAACGATGTTTCTTCTCTTGAGACATTCCCTGGTGGGGTGGGGGCCGCTGTGCACTCCTTTAAGCCCTGCAGTTGGGAGGCAGAGGCAGGTGGGTATCTCTAAGTATGAGGCCAGTGTGGTCTACAGAGCCAGTTCAGGACAGCCAGGGCTACACAGTGAAACCCTGTCTCAACAAAACAAAGCAAAGCAGAAACAACCCTAAACAAGGCATCCCCAACCCCAGCTTTGGGTGCCCTGTGTCTCTCTTTCTCTAGGCTGGGATGCTTGCAGGATTTCTGGAGGCTGGGTCACAGGAGCTCAGGAAAAATGCGTGAATGCTTGGAGGCCCTCAGCTCTCTGCCCCAGTTGACCCTGGCCAGGTTTCTTTTTCTTATTTCCTTGCTGAAACAGATGCCATTTCTGTCACTTGGATTCTCTTTGCATCAGTGACAGGGTAATACTACAGGTCCTTGCGAGTTCTAAGACACTGGTGGTCCGGCCTCTAAAGCCAGCTGGACACTGTTCACTACCTAATCCCTGTCCGTCAGTGTCCTTCCCTGGTTGCTCACCCACAAATAGTGACACAGCAGCGCTCCAACATTGGGGTCTGCCGTGAGGACCAGAGGAAATTCCCAAGAGGCCATCACCACAACAGAGCTGCGTTTGCTAGATCATCCAGAAGAATGAGGGGGGCTGCAGGGTCTAGACTGGGGAGGGCAGGAATCCTACACTCCCCCTTAAGATCTCCATCCCAGACGTTGCTCAGGATGTCACGCATTTGCTGGGCATAAGTAACCAGCCAGTCCATCTACTTGCCTGGTTTCTCAGAGTGGAGAAAAATGGATCGTTCTACTCTCTCTCTCAATAAGCAGAGAAACTGGCCTGCACGTCTAGGCTCTCTCCATAAGGAAAATAATGCTGTGGCTTCCCGGTTGCTACTCCATTACTAACTCCTGGCCTATAATCTGGCATCTGTCCCCTTTCACACTTCTGTCCTCACCCTTAGAGGGACTGAACTCATGGCAGTCCCCTCGCTGTCTCCCTGTCTCTTATGAGGACACGGATGACCTTCACCCTCTTTCCGCCTGCCACTGTATATAGGAGGAACCCGGGGAAAAACAAGTACGGGGGGTGGGGTGGGTGCTGGAGCTGGGAGGCCCCAGTCAGAGATGTGGTACCCTGAAACCCTGGCTGCCCCAGGTCCTGGAAGGTCCTGATGTCAGCTGTGGTGAGACCGTCACTGGCTTTCCCATTCTTTCTTGGTGGGACAAGTTCTGCGTTAGAATCAGTGAGAGGCTCCAGGCTTCTCTGAGATAAGCAGGCTTGGCAAGGTCCAGCTCCCAGAGGGACCAACTTACCATAAGTTGTCCTCTCTACCTTCTGGCTCCTTGGTGAGGAGAGATGTCACCATGTGTCCATGCAGCTTCTCAAGGCTGGGAGAACCTCAGCCTTAGGGGACACCAGCAGCCACCCCAAGCAACACCAGCTGCTCCCCAGTTTTGGTTAGAACCCCCTACCCTCTCCCATACCTTTCATCTGCTCAAGTTCTTGTCATCCTTGTGTGTAGATCCCTCTGGGGACCTATGTAAGGGCAAAGGGGCAATGACATTTCTTCTTGACCTCACAGCAGTGGACACTGGCTTCTGTTACCTGATATTTGTACTGAGGACTGAACCCTAGAGCACGGCACACAAGTGTCCCACCACTGAGCTATCTCCCCAGCTGTCATCTGATCTTTGATGGTGACCTCTGCCTAGCCTTAGCACTCACTACATGGCAAAGCTCGCCCTAGAAGCGGGAAGTATACGATGAGCGAGATGTAGCTCTGGGCTTCTGGACGCTTACGCTCCACGGGGGGATGACAAATAGGACCCCTCGATTGAGGGTGACATGTTATAGTGTAGGTAAGCACAAGAAAGGAGAGAACCACAGAGGGGAGCCCTGGCCTCATCTCCACCGGATGTGGTGTAGACCCAGAGCCCTAGGGGAATTCTCATAGAGCCATTAGTCACTGAGCTATGAGGGTGAGGCAAAGGAGAGAGAGTGCTAGAACACCAAGGCCCAGCTCGAGGCCAAAAAAAAAAAAAAAAAAAAAGGTTTCATGGAAAGAACAAATGGTTTAACAAGGAAGCTGGAGAAAAAGCAGCTCCACACCCCCCACCCCCCCACCCCCCCACGTCAACCCTTCTCCCATTCATCAAGTTGTCCAGAGTGGCGAGATGGGGTTGCCGGGCACAGAAAGACCAGATGCCTCCCAGTTCCCAGAACTCCAAATCTGCCACTGGCGGCCCTCTCAGTCTACCCTGCCTTCTCGGCCAACAAGTCATCTTCTTGCCTCCAGGGGTCACATTAAGGAAGGGGCTGGGTGTGAAAATATACAGCACTCACAAACAACTCAGGTCATGGACAAGGGTAGCCAGCTGTCTCTAAGCATGTGCCAACCCATACTGAGGCCAGATGTCCAAACTCACTGGTTGTCCATACCCAAGCTTCATCTTACCTTCAAAGCTCCAAGGGAAAACAATGTTTGAATTTAAAATATCAGGCCAAATACTGTTGGGGGGGGGGGGTCCCCCAGGGCCACAGGGTGGCAGGAAAGATCCTTGCCCAGTACTGCCCACGGAGCATCATCCTTTTTTGGTTTTCCTTGGTACCCCAGCGGAGGGAGGTGGAGTAGAGTTAACTCACAGGACAGCTTTTAAGAAATGTTGCCTCAGGAGAGAGGCGGAGTTAGCACCTCCCCCCCAACCCCCCACCCCCCACCTCACCCCCACCCCCGGTCCTGAGAAGAATGGCTTTTCTCTCTTCTGGTAGTCAGCAACCTGCTGCCCACAAGCAGGGACCTAAGCAGAAGGTGGCTCTTGGTCAGCTTCCCCTCTGAGCGGTAAGCAGTCCCATGTATGAGGCAGAATGCCTCTATCTTCCAGCAGATCGCTTAACTCAGAGCCTGGCTCCACAAAGGCCTAGAGCAGAAAGCATGGTGTGCTTAGGGCTCCCCCTCCCCATGCCTGCTGTCCCCTGGAGCTAGGCTTAGCAGAGAGGAAGTGATGATGATCAACCGTGCTCTCTCACTACCATCTTCCCTACCCAGGCCAGCTTCACCTTGGACCTGGAGCCGTTGCCAGCTGAGCATCCGACGCGGGCGCGCGGCTTTCTAGGCTAGGCCAGTGTCCATGGCCCTTCCTGCCCCTGGGAGGAAAGGTGGGTGACCCCTCCATCCACTGCTTCCCCTTCCGTCCCAGAACACCTCCTGGCCTGAAAAACAGTTCTGTAGCCGGGTTCTGGATTGAAGTTTAACAGAGACAAAAATAATTCTCCCGAGTGAGCTATTTTCTGCCTGGCTTTTGGAATAATAGCTCAGGGTGACAGGCAGTGGGGGTAGAAGCTGGCCACGAGCCACCAACCTCTTAGGCCCTTTCACTTGCCCACTGCCTACTGCTCTTGGAGCCAGGCTTTAGAGAGATGAAGCAACTCAGTAATCAGCAGAACCCAGTCACGACTGTCTATCAGCACCTGCTGCCACCTGCCACCACCTGTAGACTGGGTGGAGAGTGAAGGTCCGGCCTTGTAGGAGCCAGGGGTGGTAGGTCTCCATGCATAGCTCTTGCTCCTACACTGAGTCTCAGGTAAACTATACAAATCTCACACGGCAGTTGAATTCAGCTGAGATAAAACACTTCCAAATGTGTAACAAGAATTGTCACGTTCCGTCTGTAGAAACGTTAGCTGTTGCTTTACTACGATTCTCCCCGGCACTGAAGAGGGGGGATAGATTTCAGGAAGAAGGCCGAAGCTAAGAAAGATACCTTCAAGGGTGTGAGGAGCATGGTCAGCTCTCTGCTGGCTCCCAGGAGCACCAAGTCCAGCTGGGGAGAAGGTAGTACAGAACAGGGCTTGGGAGTATAGCTCAGTGCTGGACCACAGAGTCCCAGGTTCAGTTCCTAGCACCAGGCTCAGGAACAGAGGCCCTTTGTAGTGTATGCTGAGCAGCAGGTTCATAGCAAAGCTCCGCGGTTTGTGTGGTTTTGTTTCGTTTTGCCTAGCACCCCTTTCTTTAACTATTTAGTGCCTTGTGCTTTTGTTTGCTTTGTCTGTTTGTCTGTTTGTTTGTTTAAGACAGTGTCTTATATAGTCAGCCTGGCTTCTAAATCCCTACATAGTCAAAGGTGACCTTGAACTTCTGATCTCCAGTGTGCTGGGATTACAGGTGTGTGCCACCAAGCCCAGTTTATGCCATGCTCGGGAGTCAAACCCAGGGCTTTGGGCATGCTGGGCAAGCATTCTACCAACTGAGCCACACCCCCAGCCTTGCTAGCTTTCTCTTAATGACTTTTCCTCTAATGCTCATGGGGGGGGGGGGGGTCACTGATTGGAGAGATAGGAAGGGGGAAATGGAGGACTCCAGGTGTCACCCGAACTCTGTCTTGATCACTCACCACAGACAGGGCTCTACCCTCTACTCCTCCAGCGAGAGGTTTTCCCCATCTTACTCCGTGCTGCACTCATCTGCTAAAATAAAGTAGAGGAGTGTGCCAGAGAGCCCAGAGGGCCTCAGGAGGCCCTGTGTTCTGTTGCCTATGCCCGTCACCAACAGAGACTGCAACTCTTAAAAATTCATTATCAGCTGGGTGGTGGTGGCACACTCCTTTAATCCAAGAAACAGGTGGATATCGGTGAGTTCGAGGCCAGCCTGGTCTACAGATTGAGTTTTAGGACAGCCAGGTCTACACAGTGAAACCCTGTCTTGAACCTTGCCTCTGACTCCCACTCCAAAAAAAAAAAAAAAAAAAAAAAAAAAAAAAAACATTATTTTAAAAAAACAGAGAGATTTCAACTGATATAAAGTGCTTGCCATGCGTAAGGACCAACGTTTGGACCCTTAGCACTCACGCCAACATGGTGGGTGTTGAGCCTGTAATCCTGGAGAGGAGTCAGTCAGGGACAACGTCTCGACAAAACAGGTGTAGGAGGGACAGAGGGAGACGCTTAAGACTGACCTCTGACCCACACACATCCAAGTGCACGCACACACACACATAACCCCATCCCCCAGCAACACTTTGCAGGCCTACTGTGGACCCCATCTGAATACCGGCCGGAAGTCCTTCAGTCCATCTCACCTCGACCCTCCAGCTTTACTCTCTGGCCTTGGCCCCTGCACCAGCTGGCCACACAGCTAGAAGGGGAGTGGCTCTCTCTGCCAGCCTACCTGGCTGGGCCCTCTCCCTGGTCCCTCCCTTGTACTGGCTGCGCTCACAACGGCTTGAACTCTCTCTCAGCTTCTGTTTTCTTATCTGTGAGATGAGAGAAATCACAGTCCACACCTTCTAAGCCTGTGAGGAGTCCATGGGCTAATTCGTGCCAACTGCTTAGTCCCGTGTCTGGCACAGGGCCCTGCTCAGTCAATTTAGGAGCTGGTGACTGTGCCCAATGGCTATAATCACTGGGCAGAATTCACCTAAACTTCAGTCCAACTTTTAAAGGTAACATAACCATGCAAACAGCTACCTCTCACCGGTCCTTTGTGGCTCAGCATACTCAGCCTGTCTACACACAAAGATATTTGTATCTGATAAGCTTTATCTGGATGACTCTGGATGTGCTAAGACCCGGTGTTGACTCAGGATCTTCTGGGATGGGATCTGTTATTGGGGCACATAGTAGAAAGGAGGAATACACATCTGAACACACAGTCACTGCCAGGTCCAAGGTCTCCTCGCCCAAGCCTGCCCAGAACTACTCAGGCATTTTGCCATTCAAGGGGGCTCTGCTATGGATTTGATTCTTTCTCTTTTCCCAGAATCAGGACAGCCAAGGACCATCTTAGGAGACACCTAACTTGAATTATTCCTCTTCACCTCCAGTTTCCCAGGCTGCATGTGGGACTGTAACAAAGGCCTCAGATCTCAAACGGAGTTCATTAAGATGGAATTTTACCTGAGGCAGCCCCTCCTCCACTCCTTAGTATCATGGCACCCAGATGTGCATGTGCTTGCCAAATAGGCTGGGCAGAGGTAACTTCCCATCCCTGGCACAAGGCCGGAAATTCAGAGCCATTTGGAACAAAGAACTCTGCCCTAAGGTGTTTTCCAACGTCTCCCGGCCAGCTTGAAGCTCATCTGCTCATCCTGGCCAGACCCCACTGGCCATCTCATTTCCAACCCTCTTGAACAAGAAGGGGAGGGGGACCTGAGGTCTGAGCTGAATGACCACCGCTACAGAAGAGGGAGCTGACGTGGGAAGAGGGTCCTCTCAAATTTAGACAGGCTGTGATTGAAGTACTGGCTCTTAATGACTTTGGGCAGGAAAGCCAACCTCTTAATCCCTTTGAATCTCCATTTATTCTTCATAAATCAGAGTCATAAGCAAGAGGAAAAGAAGGTATAAAAACACATTTGATACAGTGCCTGGGACATGTTAAGTTTAACTAACCTTTGGTCACCATGATTTTCGGCTATTATATAATATGCTAACCTCATAAGGGTCAAAGATTGCTGTCAGGAGAGGCACTGGGTGGAGTCAGGGGTGTGGGCAGCATGGGGGGAAGATAGTCAGGACCTGGCTTTAGTTAAGCCTGGCTTGGGCCTGGCATCCAAGGTGAACAAGGCTCAAGGCACAGGTACTTGTCTGCCCTGGGAACCGACAGGCACGGACCGGCTGGTGTAATTACAGACTTGACTGACAGCTAGGGTGGCCCTTCCAACTGCCCAGCCAGCCACATTTTTTAGTCGGGTGGGTGAGTGGGTAGCTGACTGTTTATGTATCCACCGGGATGCTGGGTACTTAATAACTCCTTCCGCAGTGTCCTCAGGCAGGCTGTTCACCACTGAGAGCACTTAGCTTCTTTCTCTATGGCAACTTCTTAGTCACCCCCATCTTAGCCCTCCGGCTGCTTCCGAGACAAGTCAGAAAGCTAAAGAAACAAGGTCAGACTCTGAACAATTGACCAATGAACCATCTCTCTTGCCTGGCGTCTCGAGTAGCTTAGAAGTCCATAAGGAATCCCATCGTAGCCCCAACCTCAGTGTTATGAGCACATGCTTCACACATTCTATGTCCCTTGTCTAAAAATTTACATTCAAGGAAAATGTGTGAGTTGACAAAACCGCAACTCAGTAGGTATTGCTTGAGCACCTAGTATAGGCTTGGTGCTAGCATTAGGCTCTGGGATGAACCGAATAGTCATGAATATTAGTAAGCGTGCAAACTAGAAGGCCAGAAAGATAAGACCTCGACCATACTTAGAGGTCAGGCACAGAGGTCTCAGAATGCCTGGCCCACCTGTCCACAGTGCCTTGGACAAGCACCTGCCAACCAGAAACCAAGGGGCATGACAATACCATACCATGATAGCTAAAAGTGGCTGCATAGACTTGTCTAGAACAATTCTGTCATGTTGGAGATGAAGTCGATATTGAGTATTGAAAACCAGGAGAAAGAAAGGGATCTTTCATTCACAACCAAAGGGGGAATGTTGAGTTCTGTTCTGTTTGTTTATTTTTAATATCGACTCCAAACGTGGGATCCTGTGTGAACCAGTGATGTCTTTAGACGAAACAGGAGACAAGCATGTTATCATTTCGCAGTAGCCCTGAACTGGAAACAACGCAGAGGACTGTCCACAAGACGGAGGACATACGGCGTGTGGCATTTTCACAATGGAACGCTCGAGAGCAACGTTAAGTAACGTGTGTCAGTGTGGAAGAGCACATGGGTCCCACGAAAAATCATATGACAGAGGTGTGTAAACACCTCGACGCCATGAGATGAAACCCAGCACCGGACACTGTCTCAAAAACACACGTGAAAATTTATAAAGGAAAGCAAGGAATAACAAGTCCAAACTTACCTTGCCCTGGGGGATGATGAGAGGGCTGTGGTATCCAAGGCTCGGCCAAGGGCCATTTAAGAGGCTGTATGGTCTGGAGAGAAGGCACTGTTGGTGAAGTGCTTGCCCCCAAAGCAGGAAGCCCTAGCTTGATCTCTGAGTGTTGGGGAGTTGTAATCCCAAAGTGGGAGATGCAGACAGGCAGAGACCCCTGAGGCTCACTGTCAGTCTAGTCTAATTGATGAGCTCCAGGAGTGGACAGAGTTCCTAACGTTAACACCTAAGGTTGTCCTCTGGCCTACATGCCTACACACAGAGACACACACACACACAGACACAGACACACAGACACATACAGACATACACACAGACACACAGACACAGACACATAGACATACACACAGATACACACACACACAGACATACACACAGACACACATATGCGCACACATTAAAAGTTTTTACGTTTATTTATTTATGTATCTATTATGTGCATGTGTGTTCACCAGAACAACACAGATGTGGATGCCAGAGGACAGCTTTCAGGAATCAATTGTTCCCTTCTGCCGTATGGATCCCGGGGACTGAGCTCTGCTTGTCAGTCCAGGCAGTACGTGTCTTTACCCGTGATCCTTCTTGTCAGCCCAGACACACATATACTTTAAAAAGTAAATGCTCTACTCCTAACTTGGGTGGTTAGTGCAGTTGCAGAACATCTGTAAGCATGTTATATACTCTTGAATGACCTATCATTTCTCAATTAGAAAAAAAAAAACAAAACAAACAAAACAAAAGACAATTGAAAAGCTCGGCAATGTTCCCAGGTTTCTAGTCTCACGCATGGCACAAGGAGAAAACCGTCTACCAAATCCGCATTTAGCCAGATGCTAGGACAGCCATTCCTGAGCTCCCACAGGATCTTTCAGAAGGGGTTTCTGTATTATCAATTTGGATTGTTGTTGTTGTTTTACATCCCTGCCTCAGTTTCCCCTCCCTTCTCTCCTCCCAAGTGCTATCAGCTTAGAACATTCATGATAATCTTTCTTTTTGCTGTTAAATCCCGGGTGTCTTAGTCCTTGGCCACTGAGCGAGCCTTTCAGAAGTCTACTCTGCGCTGGACACTTGACTTTCCTTGGTTAATTCTCAACAATATCGCAGCTCAGCTATGATCGCCCTCAGCTTACTGATAAGGAAACAGGAATTTGGACGGATTAAGAAATTTGCCCTCGGGTCCCAAACAACTGGAAAGGGGTTGGGGGCGGGGGGAGCTATCCCAAAGGCTGTTGCCTGTACTGTACATGGGATATGTTCTTCTAGCTGGGCTGCCTTCAGTCGGAAAGGAAGCACCAAGCCTCTCAGAGACTTGGAGTGCCAGGGTAAGAGGGATACCCAGGGGGCCCCCACCACTTAGAGAAGGGGAGGGGAATGGGGAAAAGGATTGTGGGACCAGGTGGGGGCAGTGAGCAGGATGTAAAGTGAATAAGTAAAAAAAAAAAAATTAATTAATTAAAAAATAAAAAGGAAATTTGTCCCCACGGTCATATCTAGAATGTAACAAATCCAGAATTCTGTCTCTATTTCTCCTGCTCTTCCCAGCTGCTAGCTCAGCCTCAAAGCCTCTGCTGCATGTATCACATGTTAATGTCAAGGGGAAGCATGTATGAGCTCAGGAGCTTAGCACAGGGCCTGACTGGAGACCTCAAAACAGGCTAGAGTCCATTTCTCCAGGTACGAAAGCTAGCTGGGGTCAGGAGCTTAAAAGAGACAGTCAGAGCAGGGTGGGGCCAAGTAAGGAAGAGCAGCTCAGATGAGCTGGTGGGACAGGGGCCCCTCTAACCTGTTCACCTAGCACATCACAGCCGTTTGAAATGGAAAGAGGACTTCTTCTGCCCTCCAGGACATCTAAGTATCGCTGGATTCCGGGGAATTTCTGCATGACGCCAAGTTTCTTTGATGCTTCTGAAATGGAATTTGTATCTAAGACCACGACAGAGGCACAGAAGTCAGAGGAGCCTTCTGAGACACTACTATCCCCAGAGCAACCTTTGGCCCAAGGGAACTTAATGTTCAGGTCAGCTTGTTCAAACTAGTGTGTAAATCTGACCCCGCAGCTCACAAACACTGATTCCAAGCCTAGAACCTGGAAGCCATGGCACTAAGTGTCTGTGACCGCCCTGGGAGCACAGAGGTCACTACTGTGGTTTCAGCACTCCCAACTCTCTGTCTTCACATTGCAACCCCACCAAGCCTCAGTTTTTCCATTTATAGAATGGGCACAGGAGTCCTTCCTTCCTAAAATGGAAAGGCAATAGGACCAGGAGGCTGTACCTATTAAGTACACAGCCTCTGGTATCTAGGGCCCAGTGAGCCACTGTCCCTAGAATTATGGTTCCAGCGCCAGCAGGTGGCACACACTAGTCCCCTCACCAGCAAGGCTTGAGAGCTCCACGGTGTCTGGAACAGCATCACACCATGCAGAATACTTTAAGGGTTCAGCTTGGCATCAGGAGACCAGTGAGAGGTAGTAGCTTCCCTGGAGCTTGGCGCTGCCCAAACTCCACTTTCCCGCTGGTACAGCTGCCTACACCCTGCTAACGACAGGACTCTCCCCTGTGCAGAATGAAGACTTTGTGTGGCATCTGGTCCTGGGAACACTGCTTACTTTATTCTTTGGCACGAGACCTGCAGGGCAGGTTCACGGAAGCGTGGCACACACTAAGACTCACAGCGCCCTCTGCTTCTTCTTCTAGCTTCTGCTGTTTGCCCACTAGCCACCCTGCCCTCCCCTAGACAGCTCAGTGCGTGGCATGGGGTGGTTCTCACCACCTCCCCACTCTGTACAGGCAGGTGGGACTTCCCAAGAGGTCCCTCTCGCTCTTTTCATTAGTAGTGATGAGAAAGAATGGCTTCCGGCTTGCCAGAGTAAACAGTCACTCCACAGTCATGGAGGCTCCACTCCCCCGTGTCCTACGCCCTGATCACTCACACACTCAGCCTCCGGGGACTCTCCAGAGAGGCTGCCCTGAGTATCTGAACCAGGCCCAGGACTCAGAGGGGAGGACAGTTTCTCTTCCACATGTCACTACCATAGGATGCTGTTGCTGCCACCAACGCCTATAGCTTAGGTTGAGCAAGATGTGTCTGTCCCCACCCTGGACCATTTCTCCAACATTCAGAGACAGGAAACCCAAATGCCAGCATCCAAGGGTGGCTCAGTAGCCTCTCCCCAGCTTCTATTCCTGTCTTGGTTGCCATTTTCCTGGATCTTGATTCTAATTGACCTGTGTGTGCCCTTCAATCCACAAGGACAAGATCTGAATGCCCTTCCCTTCCTGGTTGTTTACACCCATTAGAATGGGACTTCTTTTGGACATGGGAGGGTCCCCAGAGGTCTGGGAAGCTGGAGGGACCAAGAAAGCAGCTACAGGAAACAGGGAAGAGAAAGCATGTGGCCGAGTCTTAGCATTACTCTATCCCAGTTCCCTTGGGGAAGGAAACTGAAGAAGAGCTGGCAGGTTTTCTTGTCCCTTTCTGAGCTGTGGTGGCACAGGAAACACCAAAGGCAAGGGCAGTCACAAGTGAAGGACAAAAGAAAGTCACTTCAGCGGTGGGCTGAGTCTGGGGGCAAAGTGGCCAGGAGCAAGTCTACCCTTAAGAAAGGACTGGAATTGGCTGACTAGGCCAGAGAGCAGGCTGCCGTGTTGGGGCTGCCCTCGGGGTCATGCTGCTCCACCTTCACCTCAGCATTAAGTCTCTCCCTTGTCCTTTATCACTCTGTGTGACCTCTCCTGGGTTTGGATGACTAGGTATCTAGCTTTTACCCTGGTTTGGGACTATGTCTTGACAAGGCCACACACAAAACCCCCTTTACTCATGAGAATCCCAGTTTGGATAATAGATCATAGAGTCGCTCTTCTTTTTTTTTTTTTTTTTTTTTTTTGGTGTATCCATCGGGCCCTGACAGGAAGCAAGGTTAAGGACAAACCGGAGAGAAATGTAATGAAGAGTGAGGTCCTGGTAGTTTAGAGCTGCTGCCAGGCTGGCTTTGGCCCAGTCAGAGCCTTCTGAACTGAACAGTGATGGAAGCCAGTGCCAGGGCCACTGTCCCTCTTGGAGCTTGATTTGGAGGCTGGGACCTAGTCTGCTGGGATCTGCTTTTCGGGCATTCCTTGAGGGGAGGGGGCTGCCACCATGCTGGGACACACAGAAGGCTCTCAATGGCCAAGTTCTTATTCCCTCTACCTGCCTCCCAAACAAACTCACAGCAGTGGCAAGCAGAAGCTTGACACTCCCCCCCCCCAACCCACTATCCAACTACAAATTAGAATGGAGTCCCAGCACCCCGGCCTTGCCTCTCAGCTGTGTGGACAATAGGAGCCAAGAGGCCAATTTCAGCCAATTTCTAAGATGTAGGGTGAGAAGATCAACAACAGCATTCTCCTGTCTCGGGTGACTTCTTGGTCTACCCATTTAGACCCTAGGCCTTCCTCTATTGAAAGCCTAGGCTTTGCACATCTACAATCTGTGCTGAAGGCAGGGGTCCAGGGGGTCTCTGGGGGCTTCCCAAGGGACTCAGTCCCTCCAAGAGATCTGTTCAGAGGTGTGCAGGGGAGGGAGACTGAGAGACCACATTATAAATAAGTATAGCCCAACGCACCAGGCCGCTAGAGTATGCACAGACTTACGATTGTACCTGGAGAAGAGTGAGGGTCGGCTAAGCTGCCGGACTCTCTTCCCTGTTCTCCTTTCCCAGTCTCTCCCCCATCTTGGTCAGGAATCAAGTCACAGCTGACCAGGAACACTGACTGGGGGTTCCTACTCTTTGCAGTTTGAGGCAATGTCACTGTGTTCTCCCTGTGTCCTCAGACAAGCTAGAAAAGGTAACAGGGTGAGGCCCCCAGGTCACCTATCTCTGCTTAAGGGGTCTCTGGTAGCCAAAACAAAACCAGACTTTTACTGTCTCCTGTTCTGGCTGCATACACACGCAATTCTCTCCAGTCTTCAGCTAGAGAAGGAATAGAGATGGTCCCCCCAAAACATAAAATACCCTTAGTTCACAGAGTTAAGGGTCCTGGGTCCAGACAACCTGCCTGCCCCTCAGAAGTCTGCTCTCACTCCCTAGCCTGGGAAAAGTATTCTTTGTGTTTCTGCTTCCTGAACCTTCTGATTTCTCCTGCGTGCTTGCCTTACCAGGAGACAAGATGGGTGGCAAGGTAGAAATGGAACCACTAGCTGGTAAGCCCATAGTACTGGGATGTACCTCTAGTTCTTAAGAATAGGAAGAGGTGCAGATTTCCCACAAAGCCACTGACTCTTCACGACCATCTCCTGGAATCATGCCTTGCCCACCCCGCTGTCATGAAGAAGATGCCCTTCCTCAGGGCATTGGGGCAGACCTGAACTCTGTCCAAGGGAACTTTTGCAATGCCCAGAAAAACGCCTGCCCAACTGCTTGCCTGGGCTCTGGCCCCTCACGGGTTGCTGGGCCCAGACAGGAGGCTGACTCACTCACCACAAAGAGGAGGTGGAAGAGAAGGAGGAGGAAGAGGAGGAGGAGCATGAGGAGGAGCAGCAGCAGGAGGAGGAGGGTGGTTCAGGCTCCCAGAGCCCAGGCAGATTCAGCCTCAGGTAGGGGAGAGTCAGTGGAGACAGTGGACCTGGAGACCACATGCGGATCCTTCCTAGATTCTCCTCTTGGATCCAAGTCCCTTCACTCTCCAAACAGAAACTATTCCTTAAAACCCCTTTCTCAATTTCCACGCTGGCCCCTGAGTCCCTCTGGACATCTGTGGGCAGCCTCCCTGAAAGAGAAACCCAGCACACTAGTCTCAAAGCACCGGCGGTTTTAGAAAGTCAAGCAAAGAAAACTCCATTTAAAAGATTCCACTACCACAGGTGATCACACATGGGCTCCGCGGGGTAATAGACAAGCTCCACACACTCCACCTCCAGACAGCTTAGCACCACCGGCAGCCAATCGCTCCCTTCTTACTCCTCCACTCCCAGCCAAAGCGCCCGTCCGAGGAACGAAACAAACGCTTCTTGTTGTCCAGCGCTGAGCACCCTCCTAGCGAAGGACTCCCACGCTGAGCAGGCTGAGCATCGCGGAGGTGGCTACCCCCTCGTACGAACGTCAGCTTTCTCAGACTTGAGTGCCCTCTCGGAGTCCCAACCTCATGGCACCACAGCCCGGATCTCAGTCGCTAACTTTTGCTTTCCGAGACCGTCTCGGACTCTACCGCTTGCACCTGGACGCTCAGACCTCTAGACCCCAGACGCCCTCCCCGGGTCTAACCACTCACTCTGAATCCGCTTCCCCCTGCTCCCTGATTCCCCGATCCGCACCTGGTCTGGCTGTGGACACACGGCTCGGCGCTCCGGGTGCTCAGGGCTCGGCAGCCTTTTGACAAGCAGAGACTGCTCAGCACCTGGCCCCGCCCCCGCAAGGCCCCGCCCCCGGACCGCCCTGTCCCTCGGCCACGCCCACTGAGTCCAGTCCTCTACAGCCCTGAAACTTTCTTGACTTGGAATCAACCACTTCACTGTCGCCCTGGAGGCCTTGTGAGGGGCTCCAGGACTGCCGCCACAGCGCAGCACAGGCGTCTGCCTTCCGCGGGACAGTCTTTGATGATGTCGTGTGTGCAAATGCACGTTTCTGCCTGTGGTGATCCGTGATGTATCCACCACCCACCCCCGCCGCCGTGGTTCTACCCAATCTGCTGTAGACGCCTCCTCCAGGTGTGTCACTCGTACCTGAGTTGACCCAGGACCCCGACGCCCGTGGCGCGCTGCAGGGAGCCGGTCTCTGCCCGCCGGTGGGGAATCTCAGACGAGTTTCTCCTGCAGGGTGCTCAGCCGGACTCCACTGGTTAGGGTTAGCACAGGGGACCGGAATGGAGGCTGGAGCTGCGTCCTCTCTCCTCTTGACGTTCCTCTGTTAACTACAGTGAGGGAGCATGCTCCTGGCTAATCGCATCTCATTCCAGCGCATCTCATTGCCTTAGCTTGTGACGTCTCTGCCTCCTAGATCACCCCTTGCCACCGAGACCCTGGTGTGAAGGAATGAAACAGGCACAAAGTTCACCTCAAGACCTGGAACTCTGCATGGCTCCTGAGAACTCATTGTAGAAAAATTTGGATAAAGATTACTCTCTACTCACACTCTCCGAGCTCTGCACAGCACCAGATGCTGAAAGAAAAATGGGTCTATAGGGCTCCCTTTTTGAGTAGGAGATGTATGCATAAATAAACATAGGAGTGATTTAGAATACAGATACTTACAATGTCACCGGGCAGTTGATGACCTCCTTTAGTTAGGGAAGATAATGTTGAGGAGGCTCAGTGGGGACAGGGAGGTGGAAAACGGAGAGATTTACCAGACCAAGCCAGTGAAGGATGAGAGCCCAGCTTGGCGGCTAGTGCACAGACAGGGGTGTTAGAGTGGAGAAAATACTGCCCCTTCTGGCTCTTGATGACTGTCCCAGGAAACCAACGGAGGGCTAAGCAGAAGGGAGACCTTCCAGACAGTGGGTCTGAGGGGAAGCTGTGAGGCAGCTCTTTAAGAGATTGTCGTGGAAACATTCTGGAAAGGCTTAAACAATTTCAGAAAACATGGAACACAAGGTGTTTAAACTCACAGACGGACAATCTGTGTCAAATGAATGGATGGAAGAGACCTTTTGGGAGCCCTACCAGTCTGGTATTCATTCTAAATGAAAAATAAAATCACTTATTCTAAATGAAAGAATCACGTTCCAGAGCATCATGGAAAAGCTGACTCTCGAGAGAAAAAAAAGCACAGGAGATCTCAATAGCCAGCACCTTAGGGCATTCATTCTGAGGTCCTGTGAGCCTCTGCAGGAGAGGATGGAAGATGCGCACCTACATACTCCATACTGATCGGCTGTCAATCTTTTTCACAGTCGTGAACTGGAAGTTCACATAGGTAGCATTCTCATAGGTAGAGTATGAGAAGAATTCTCTCTGGATGTTTTATTCAACCTTCATGTCCATCTTTCAATATAGAGCAGCAAAAACTGCCCCCCCCATCTTAAAACTTGGCATATTTTACACATGGGCAATGGCAGAGCCACTTGAACCCCATCTTCCTTCTGACTGACAGACATCATTTCACACTGCCTCTCCAAAAAAAAAAAAAATTCCATGTACTTTTCACCTAGTGGATCATCTAGTCTAGAAAGAAAAACCAACCATGTGCAGGGAGGGGTGGAGAGCTGGCTCAGCCATTAAGAGCACTGTCAGCTCTTCCAGAGGACCAGGATTCAATTCCCAGCACCTACATGGCAGCTCAGAACTGTCTGTAACTCTCATTCCAGGGGATCAAACTCCCTCACACAGACATCCGTTAGTCAAGTCACCAATGTACATAAAATATAAATAAATAAATAAATAAATAAATAAATAAATAACATCCATGAAGAACTCAGGTGTTCTAGGTTTGGCAAATTTACAAGGTTATAGATGTTGTCACTGTGTTTGACACACTCCTTGACTGACCCAATAACCATACCCTAGTGATGTCTTCCTCGTCCTCCTCAATTCCTGGACCACCACCTCTCATCCTGGCTTACCAGACTCTGCTCTCCTTCATATCTCTGTCCATCAAATCCTCCCACCATCTCCAGGCAACGATGCTTCGCTGTAGTATGTGCTACTCTTATCATATGGTTTATCGCCTTATAACAAGACATTTTGTATTTATATTGAATAAGAATTTGTCCTACCCCAGCATTGTTCTCGGAAAGCTAATTTTGTAACAGTGGAAAAAGCAAGATTTATTTCTCCCTTTCTTCTTCTAGAACCTCCCATTGTCTCCTGACCTCACACACACCCGGGTAGGTCCTGGAAGGGAGGTTACATTCTCAGACTTCTTTTCCTGGAAGCTTTGAGAACAGACAGCATTCTCTGATAACCCTGCTTCAGAGCGAGTAGCTTTAAACTCTTTTAGAAGCAGGTGGATCTGTGAGTTTCAGGCCAGCCTGGTCTCAGAGTGAGTTCCAGGACAGGCAGGGCTACACAGAGAAACCTTGTCTCAAAAAAAAACAAAAACAAAACGAAATCCCTCTAGTGGTTGCATGAACCATGTGCCAGAGTCTCTGTGTAAAGTGTGAATTTTCTTTTTTCTTTTCTTCTCCAAAGCTTCCATTCTCTGCTGTCCTTAGAAGAGTGATGCTGGTGCCTTGGTCAGATTGCCTGCTCAGTATTGGTCTCTGACCAGTTTTACCAGGAACTACATGGGAGTTCTGAGACTCAGCTATTGGTTTTTGCTTTAAGATTTATTTATTTTATGTGTATGAGTACACTGTAGCTATCTTCAGACACACCAGAAGAGATATCATTACAGATGGTTGTGAGCCACGATGTGGTTACTGGGATTTGAACTCATGACCTCTGGAAGAGCAGTTGGTGTTCTTAACCACTGAGCCATCTCTCCAGCCCCTAACTCAGTCATTTGTATATTAGCAAATGACCTCCGCCAGGGCATGCTCTTGGCAGGAGGGACTTCAGGGTTTGAGACCACCTTGTGCATCCCATAAGGCAAAGCCTGTTCTCTGGTCATGTTTACTAGGCCCTGGGTGCCTATGGGTGGTGCGGGCAGGTGTGGTCTGTCGTCAGCCTATGAGCCCCCCTTTTCTGTATCCTGGGCTATGTCCCTCTCTGAGTTCCTGGCCATGACGTAAGATCCCAAGCATCTCCTTTTGTCTCTGACATTCCCACAGAGCCTGTGCTTACGACAGAGGGGTTTCCAGGTAAAAGAGTGGTCTCAATGGACTGCTTCCCTCTGACCATTTGCTTTCTCCCATCTTAGGTCTCTTTCCTCCTCTGCAATGTTGTGTTGTGGGCATGTGGGAAGACCAACAGCAAACCTCTCAATCAACAGATGCCAGAAGAGAGATGCCCCAAGAGCCATCGAGCCACGGGGTCATGGTGGCAGAAGGACTAACCCTTCCACTCATCCAGCTCCGCCTTTAGGCACTCTTATGAAATTAAAGGTTTGGAAAGGTTGACTCATCCATCTTTTAGGACTGTTCGTGTTTGTGTTCAGATGATGCAAATGAAATGAATAAATGGAGGAGCTGCAAGCAGAGAAGACAAATCCGTCGAAAGGGGCCTTCCAGGGCAATTGCTTTCACATTGCCAGCTGCTGTCCAGTAAAGATGCACATTCATCATGACCCAGAATACATATAGAAACATTCTCATGGAACGAGAGCTACCCTGAAATGTGTTCTCTCTGCACGAAAAAACAAAATTTACAAAAGGGGGAAAGACATGAAGGTTCCCAGGTGTCATGGGGGAGAAGGCTTATTGTAGATAAAAGGGAGACCATAGCCAGAGGCAGGGGCCTCTGGGAAAGTCCAGAGTGGACATGATCCTAAGCTATGGAGAGGGGCGAGGGAAGGGAGGTGAGGAGAGGGGAAAAGGGAGAGGGGAGGGGAGGAGAAATACCAACCAAGAGGTGCAGCCTGGGCCAAGAGGATGGTCGAGGGGCTAGGAAGGTAAAGGTGGATTAAAGTGGCTGGATTATGTAGTGAAGGATAGCCCAGTCCCTGGACCAAGGAAGTTTAATGTAGGGAGGCAGGGCATGCCTGTTATACCATGTAACATGTAGGAACTGAGAAATGCTAGGGGAACCTGGTGGCCAGGTCTGTTTTGACGTGTTAATGGGATAATTAGGTTTGAGACACCCCCAATCTCTCTCTCTTACTCTCCCTCCCTCTCTAGATCCCCACATTCTAGCTCCCTTCCCCCCAACTCTCTCCCTCTCCCTTTCCCTCTTTTCTCTCTCTCTCCTTTCCCCTCCGTCTTCCTCTCTCCTTCTCCCTCCCTCTCCTTCTCTCTCCTTTTCCCTCCCTCTCCCCCTCACACACACACTCAGACACACACACACATGCACACACACACTCACACACACACTCGCATACACACACACACAATCTCTCTCTCCTTCTCCCTTCCTCTCCTCCCTCTCTTTCACACACACACACTCACACACATACACACTCACACACATACACACGTGTGCGCACACACACAGACACACACACACTCACACACACACACGCGTGCACACACATACAAACACACACGTACACACACACTCACACACACACTCGCATACACACACACACAATCTCTCTCTCCTTCTCCCTTCCTCTCCCCCCTCTCTCTCACACACACACACTCACACACATACACACTCACACACATACACACGCGTGCGCACACACACAGACACACACACACAC
>JADRCD010192244.1:0-16001 GCA_019843815.1 Montemys delectorum
TTATATATATATATATATATTATATATATATATATACCTTTCCTCTCTGAAGACTTTTGTAACTGGCAAAGACCAGAGTCAGTGGTCTCCTATGTGCCCTCAGGAACCATGTGATAAAAGGCAAGTGAATCTTCGATATAATTTACAGATACCACAGAAACATTACCTATTGGAAAGATGATACAGGACAATACCTTACCTATCAGAACTTTTCCCAGAGAATAGATAAGATAGAAAACTCTGCTAAGTGGTTTGGTGTGGGTGATAATTCTCCCAAGAGAAACAAGAGATAAGTGTTCTCAATGCAGATACATGCTCTCTGCAGTCAAACCCTAGCCATTTGGAAATAGGTTTGCGTGTGATGTCAGTATGCCTGGCAGCAACACTGTGGGATGCAGAGATATTATAACTGCATCCACCCCAAACACTAACAAAATCTTCATTGTGCTCTACTGGGTTAGGAGGTATGTAAATCTGGGAGCTCAACTGCTTAAAATCACACACCAAATGCTGAGAAACAATGCCTGGAGACTCTCAACCCCACCCACTCTTAGCAGAGGTCTGTCTCATCTGCAAATAAAGACTTTTTTTTTTTTTTTTTTTTTTGGTTTTAAGATAAGGTCTCACTTGGTTTCCTGGCTGGCCTAAAACTATACAGCCCAAGTTGGCTTTGAACTTATGGCTCATTTTTCTGCCTCAGTCCTCCCGTGTATTAGGATTGCAAGAATGAGCTACCATGTCCAGGCTGATAACTTTGTCAATGAGCATGCAGAGCTGCATGCATACTAAAGCAAGTTTTCTATTACTGGGCCACACTCTATTTACTCTAGTAAATAAATGCTAAGCATGATGCTCTAAGGAAAAAAGTTAAAATGTACTAGTTTGGGAAAGAACATAATTCTGGCCCTGTAGGTGTGTCACTGCAAGGTGACAATGGGGCCACATTCCCATGTCCGGCCACATCATCCCAATGTTACAGAGTGCTTGGCACCCTATGTCCTTCTAATGTTCAGTAAGCCTCTCTAAATGACTCCCCATCTTTTCAGAGATCTTTTCTATGTATCAGACCCACATATTTCTCACGCATCATTTCCAGCTGAGTACCTCCAACTCAACAGATAGGGAACACAATCATCCACTCTGATCTGGTGTAGAACCCTCCCCCAACACCAGTTCCCCTTGTCATGGCAAGTGCCGATACTGATACCACACTTCCTCATTTCCCAAGCCAAAAGCTTGCATTCTACTCAAGCTCTGCTTGCCCTCTCTTCTCCATGAGCCTGTGAATTCTAGCTCTGGCCTC
Source organism: Montemys delectorum (assembly GCA_019843815.1). Taxonomy (NCBI): domain Eukaryota; kingdom Metazoa; phylum Chordata; class Mammalia; order Rodentia; family Muridae; genus Montemys; species Montemys delectorum. Next base: position 1,304 of record JADRCD010192244.1, read on the forward strand.
AATACTGTAGGCCTTAACTCAGGGTCCCTGATATATGTGTGCTAAATCACACCTCTGACCCTATCCTCGTGGCTGTCATATTTCACCATTCGTTTATCTGTCCACCCATCCATCACTTTGGTGATGGGTCTAGTCATGTAGCTCAGCCTTACCACACCCTGGAGTCCTTTCTGCTTCTGCTCCTAAGTACCAGGATTATGGATCCCACATCTTGCTTCGCTATTATTTTTTTAATTTTGTGAGTCAATTTAAACTGTATTTTATGGAAAAGAGAATGGTTCAGCAGTTATGAGGACTGGCTAATCTTCCAAAGGACCCAGGCTCAATTCTAGGTGGCTTAAATAATAAGTTAATATTAAATTAATATTAACTGGCTTATTAATAAAGATGTTCTATTAATTCTTTCAGAAATCCATACAAGCAGAAGTGTTATATTCACTTCTCACTCATTCCGTAATACACTCCATCCCCCTCTCAACGTCATGTCTGATTTTTTTCTTAGTAACCCATCCAGTGCAATCTGTGCTGCCCATATACTCAAGGGTGCGGAGCCACCCAATGGAGCAGAGTCAACCTACTACTAGGGTCCATTCCCTTAAGAAAAACTGACTCTCTCCCAGAAGCATCAAATGTCAATAGCTCTTCAGCCAGGGATGAGGATCTATGAGCTATCCACCCCTAACCCCTTCATGCTAAACCATCTTGGTTTTTTGCAGATCCTGTACAGATGACCACAGATGCTATCAGCTCAGGAAAGTGGCGGTCTTGGCATGTCATGCCTAGAAGACATTGTTTTGCTCCTGTACCACCTAATGCCAGGCTTTTTAAAATCTGTCTCCTCTTCGTAAAGGGTTCTTGAGCTTTGAGTAGGGAGAAGTATTAAAGATGTCCTGCTTGCAGTTGGGAGCATGCCAAGACAATCATTCTCTGCACTTTGGACAGTTGGGAATTTCTGTGTTAACCACAGTCTGTCCCACAAAGAAACTTCCCTGATGAGTCTGAGAGCTTCACCAATCTATGAGACAAGAGATAGGAATTAAAGGGCAATTTGCTACTATTTCTATTAACAAAATAATAGTAGTAGGTTCATCCCTGTGGCCTATGAGCTTCCTGACTATGGATACTGAACCCTGTTTCCAGTGCTAGGCATATTTGTTGCTGTAGAGCAGGCTTTAGATCCAATCAGAATGCATGCTTTACAGTCAATCAGAATGTCTTTGGTTTCCTGTTTACAACACTATAGCGCCCATGAGCATATCTTGCCATGTTCCCAGCTTACAGAGTTCATAGCTGGGTAACACTGATGACTCCAACCTCATGCCTCAGCAACCTGCATAGCACCTCCCAAGGCATCAACTTGATTTCTCTATATTCTGGGACCAAAGTGTATAGTGTCTTGAGCAATAGATTTCTACCACCAATTTCTGGTGGGAAGACATTCTTACATATGCCTAAAATAATGGTACTTAGGGCTGATACCAGATGTTGGGTTTGTGTTTATTTTCTCTTTAACACTTCTTAACAGTCTTAATTAGGCAATACTTTCCTGAGATTCTTCAGGAATAGAGACAGAGACGAGATGCAAAGGCAGGTAGTGTGGGTCAGCTAGAGTAGAGCTAAGCCACCCTTCCTGGACTTCTCTGCTCCTACAAAAGCTACTGAGACCGTAATAACCTCTCCATGAAGTGCTTCCTTCTCTTAAAACAAAAACTTTTCCAGCTGGTCTGTGATAATTATCTCAGCATATATGTATATGTATATATAATCACATCGTACACTGTAAACATACATACTTATTGCTAATTATACTTCAGAAAGACTTGAAAAATATAAGGGTTTTTTTTTTGTTTTGTTTTAGTTACAAAAAATAAGCTAGGGGTGTTACTCAGTTAAGTGTTTGCCTAGCATGTCAAAGCCCTGGCTTCATTCCCAAGCACCTCATGAAACTGGCTAATATGGTACAAGCTAGTTCTAACACTTGTGATAAAGGTGACAGGATTAAAAGTTCGAGGTAATTCTCAGCCACAGAGTGGGTATGAGACCAGCTTGGGCTACATGGGCCACGGACTGGGTTTCTGCAGAGGACCTCTTGTTCTGCAGGGTGATGAGAGTTCTGGCCTGGTGGGTAAGGAATTCAGCGAGTGACAAACAGAAACAACACAAAGAAGTGTGGGATCTGAGTGTATTTGCACAAAATAAGAATCAGGCTTATATAGTATACAGAAACAGGGCGAATGTCAGGGATCATGTAAGCAGGTAGCAGTCACATCAAAGTCAGTAAAATCAAACAGCCAGGTATAAATGATTTCTTTGGAAGAACAATAGTGCTCTTCCCCGCTGGGCTATCTTGGCAGCCCTAAGCAAATTCTCTTGTGGTCAGAAGCAGGTAAGCACCAGGGGGTCCCATTCTAGCAGCTCCTGGGAATGGTTTGGCTTGTAACACAAACATTAGTTCAGGAAGCTTTTCGACTACTCTCTAGTTTGTAAAGCAAATCTGCCTTGTGTGGTACTGCTCTTAGAGTTCTAACCATGTTTACAGATAGCAATAGTGTTTGACTACTATCTCTAACTCTGGAGATACCCTGTCTGCTAAGGCAGCTTCTTTGTGGGAATCAGTAGGCAACAATGCCTGGCCACTATTGCTAATTCTAGGGATTCCCTGTCTGCTAAGGCAGTTTCCCTTGTAAAAATTCCAAGCTAATAACAGCTAGGAAATCAATTAGGATCATTGAAACACTGTAGAGGCCAGGAAACAATGTTAAATCTCAGTTTTAGCTATAACGAAATATTTCTCAGGGCACTTTTATGCCTGAATAAAGAAAGCACACAGATCTCTCCACAGACTTTAGCAGGGACCAATCTGGAACACCTCAGAACTAGAAGATGTCAGCGACTGACCACCTCAGGAGACTGGCTCTCTGTGAAGCATATGCCTCAGGTCTATGATCAGGTTTTTTAGACCTGTCATGCAGACAAAACTGAAGTAGATGAATGCTGTGTGACATACATGCGACCCTACCTCAAAAATACATTTCACAAAAATAATCAGACTTTTTACTCATTGCCCTTGGCTCTTCCTATCCCCATCCTGGAGACATAGTTAGGCTGGATAGATGGTTCAGTAATTCAGAGAATATGCTGGGTTTCTAAAGGACCTAAGTTTGGTTCCCAGCATCCACACCAGGTGGTTTACAATTACCTGGAACTCCAGCTACATGGGGATCTCCCCAGGCAAACATGTATGCACACATGCTTACTTGTATCATATTTCACTTACATGTCTGATTTTCCTCTCCAGTGTATGGCCCTATTATAGTCTCTGAAAATAATTTAAATATGCATACCTGTGTTCACATGAATGTATCAGGTCCTCTGGAGCCAGAGAGATGTGTTTGTGAGCCATCCTATATGGGGGTGGGGGGAGCTGGACTAGAATCCCCTGGAAGGACAGCAGTATGTATTCTTAGTCCTCGGGGCATCTCTCCAGCCCCAGCCCCAGCAATCTTTTTTTCTTTTTCTCCTTTTTTTTTAAGTCTACATTTTGCTAGGTACTCCTTTTGTAGTCACTAGTGTATCAAAATGTGAGTGGCAGTTATGGTAAATCAGCACAAAAATAGACCAGTAAAAATGGGAACTAGTATGGTGATCAAGAAATTTCTAAGACAGGACCCCAGGAGAGCCTGGCTACTGGTCTGGGTACACTGTCAATAACAGATGTAGCCCAGGGCAGCCTTTTCACTTAGCTCTGCTGTGTGGTGCTTACAAAGAGATTTAAGAGCCTGAGGCTGCTGAGCACTTCTGGAGAACACCATCTTCCCTTCTTTGCCTGACTACCCTCAATACATTTTTTTTTTCCAAGACAGTGTTTCTCTGTATAGCTCTGGCTGTCCTGGAACTCACTCTGTAGACCAGGCTGGCCTTGAACTCAGAAATCCACCTGCCTCTGCCTCCCGAGTGCTGGGATTATCTTCCAGTGTGTACCTATGCTGGTCCCCTGTGCTTCTGTGCTTTTGGCTGTTTTGGTTTTGTTTTGTTTTTCTATGGCTATGTACTGTATGGCGGGCCTTATTACCCCCACCTTCTCTTTCTTGCCCCTTCCCTTCCTGCTAATCCTCTACTTTCCCCTAGACAATTTCACTTCCACTTTCATTTAATATAGGCACACATGATTTTCTGTGACTATATACAATGCAGGAACTGCAAACAAGAGAAAATGTGATATTGTCTGCCTGAGACTGGCTTTCTGTCTCCAGATGCATCTATTTTCCCACAAATGACATAACTTCAGTCTTCATTACGGCTGAAAACAATTCAATTGTGTCTATAGACACATTTTTCTTATCCATTTCTCTCTTGATGAACACCTAGGTTGGTGCCATAACTTAGCTGTTGTGAATTGCGCTGCGATAAGCATCAGTGTGGAGCCATCTCTGTGATCATGCTGATTTCGAGTCTTTGGGCCACATGGTAGGCCTTCATCTAGCTTCTTGAGAAACCTCCATACCAATTCCCACAGAGGTTGGACTGCCTTTACATTCCCCCAGCACACAAGGGCTAGCTTGGTCCACATTCAGGCCAGCACTTGCTGTTTCTTTTCTTCCTGACTGACATCTGACTGGGAAAGATGGAATCTCTGTGTAGTTTGGATTTGCATTTCTCTGGTAACTGGTGAGGATGGCCATTTTCTTTCTCATATGTTTATTGGCTATCTTGATTTCTTTGGTCTCTTTCTTTCTTTCTTTCTTTCTTTCTTTCTTCCTTTCTTTCCTTTTTTGGTTTTATTCGAGACAGGGTTTCTCTGTATAGCCCTGGCTGTCCTGGAACTCACTCTGTAGACCAGGCTGGCCTCGAACTCAGAAATCCGCCTGCCTCTGCCTCCCAAGTGCTGGGATTAAAGGCGTGCGCCACCACTGCCTGGCTGGTCTGTTCTTTTCTTAAACCCATTTTTTGGCTGGGTTGTTTGTGACATTACAAACTGCTGGACGGCAGGTGCTTTGGCTCTTTTCTGTGTTCTTTTACCACCAGAACCGAATATCCATTGCTTAAGTTATTACAGATCAATTTAATTAAAAAAAAAGTATTACACAAATTATGTATGGCTTATTGTAAGAAAAAGTATGGTGGAATGTGTTATGAAAACAGACCAGACTGGTGGCTAGGAACTAGCCTTTGCCATTAAGCCACCTCTGTAAAAAGTGAGCGTTCTCATGTGACCCTGAGTAGCTTAATTAGCTTGTGTTGCTATAAAAGGAGATAACGTGACCTCAGCTATCAGGTTGCAGTGCGAATTAAATGAGATAATATGTGGAAGTTCTTGGCTCCTCGTAAGCACTCAGTACTGGAATATACTGTTTCTTCCACGTAATGAACTGTCACTCACTGTATCTACTGATAAAGTGGAGCCTCTGCACAAGCCACAGTAAATCTAACAGTGAAACCCAGACAGTTTCTAAGACTGCTCCTAATCGTAGAAGCCGGAAGCCCTTTCTCTTATTCAATCGAGTGTCTGATCATTAGCGTTGCTTGTAGCAAAGTAGAGGCCAGGTAGATTGGGGGAGGGGTAAGAGAGCATTGTATTTAGCTGTATGGATAGATCCCCAAAGGAACAAAGTATTTTAATTCCTCGTGAGGAGTTAATTACAAGAGACCTTTTTATTTATGGCCTAACCCATATGGCAAATCGGGTCCTTACACAAAAATCTGTCTTTCTGGAAAAAAAAAAGTAGCTAAGCCCTGCCCAAATGGAACAAACAAAACTTGAAAGCCTGTTCCAACCCCACTGAAATGACTCTTCCCTTTGAAAGAAGCCTATTAGTGATGCAAACACTCGGTTATCTGCAGAGATGATTATCCCAGCAAACAAAACAGTGAAACCTTTAGAACTTTCTGGTGCAAGCCATTCAGTCTTGGAAACTTGGCTTTTTTTTTTTTTTTTTTTTTTCCACAAAGGGGCAGAGAAAGCAAGCAGAGCTGGTCCTGATTTGGGAGACTTACATTTCCTTATCTGAATTCAGAATTATCTGCCTTCCTTAGCGTAAGGAAGACAGTTTTCCACCCACAGCACAGGCAGAAGGCAGGCCTGCTCCTCAGTCCCTGCTAGTGCCTTCCACCGGAGGAAGAAGCTGGGAAAACCATGCATAGTCCTGAGCAGTTCAAGAGAGCACAGCCTTAAGGTCTATCCTCAATTAATCCTGTGACGTGCACTCCTGGGACAGAATTGCAACACTGTCACAATTCGATGCTTTAGGATAAGTAAACACCGTAGACTTGGAAGGCTGTTTATGTGGTTCGGAGAGGGCCATTTCCCGACAGCTTTTAGTCAATTACTGGAGTAAACACACAGGTCCCGACTCTGTAGTCAAGGTTGCTGTTGCACTTGCAGCGATGCTCCAGCTCAGCTTCCCAAGTGCTTGGGTAACACCACGTCTGGTTTGGAGTAAACAACTTGAGAATTAAATAGTCAATAGGTAATGTTACTGTAAGTAACATGATAGAAAAGTTTTAGAAAAGATGAGGCCGTTAATAAATAAAAGTCTGTCCAACTATTCCTTAACAGGTTTGATGAGACCAAGCTTCTGAGAAGGCATTAGGCATTAAGGTACATTAGTCCTTAGGTGTGGGCCCTACAGAGATTAGAAAAGCATTTTTGAAGCAAAAATCCAACGGACCGCGGGAGTGGTCCTCGGTGACTTGGCTACAGCTTTTGGAAATGCGTAGTTAAGTTTACTGAGAGCCGAACACGACCGTTCCATTGCCTACGTCCTTTCTTAGATAACTTTGAGCAGCCTAGCCGTAAAGCTGGCTATCTGGATCTTATGCTGGGTGGAGCGCAGGGCAGGTAAAGTCGCAGCTACGTAGCTTCGGGACGGTCACGTGTTTACATTTCAGGTGTGGGAATAGATCCTGTCCAGGCCACACCCTCTGCAACCTCCCCCTTCTCAGGGTTGTCAGACGGCTTGCGTAGTCCCCGCCTCGGGCTTTGAAAATCCAGCCTTCTCCCTGGACAGAGGTCAATCTCCGCTTTGGTTCTGCACTGCTCCCCGCCCACTGCCCTCACGGATTCCCCCCCCCCTCCCCCGCCCCGCTCCCTGTTCTCTCTGCACCTCTGTCGAGCCAACCCCAAGAGCCCCAAGTGGCACTGTCCTCGAGGGTCTTCCTCACCTTTCTGATGGGGGCCTCCTCCCCTAAACCTAGAAGAAAGGGTCGGGGCTCTCGGTGGTAGCCCGCGTGTACCTGCTCTTAAAAAAGTTGAGGAATACCGTCTTGTGCCTTGCGACTACTCCCCGCTAGGGCTGGGGCCACGAGCAGGGGGAGTCCAACTTTGTTCGGGAGAGACTGGAGCGTCCGGCGCTCCCGACGGGCGCGCAAGCCGGGAGCGCGCAGGGCCCGCCGGGAGCGCGCGGCCTCCGGGATGGCGGCTGCGCAGTGGCGCGCGGGCCGGGAACGGGAGTGAGGGCGGGCGGAGCGGCGGGCGGAAGCCATGTTGGAGCAGCACCCCGAGCGAGGGGCTGCGGGCGCGCTCCTCTCCTGGTGGGTGTGACCCGGCTCGGCGCGGCGGCGGGGGGCGGGGACGCCGGGCGGCTCGTCGTGGTCGGCGGCGGCCGCGGCGTGCAGCCGGGCGATTGTGACCGGCGGCGGAGTCGGGCCGGCCGCGGGCGCTCCCTCCGTGCGGCCCCCCTGCGCGGCCCCCCTCCCCGGGCCGGGAGGGAGGCGGGGGGCACCCGGGGCCCGCCATGAACCCGGGCTTCGACCTGTCCCGCCGGAACCCGCAGGAGGACTTCGAGCTGATCCAGCGCATCGGCAGCGGCACCTACGGCGACGTCTACAAGGTGAGGGCAGGGGCCGCCGAGCCGGGGCCTGCGCCGCGGGGACGGAACAAAGAGGCCGGCGTGGGACCTCAGCCCTCGGCGTCCTCACCGGAGCTGTGCCCGGGACGCGCCGTCTCTGACCCCAGGCTCTCCTGCGCGCAGCGCCGGGGAGGGCTGCCGCCTGAGCCGCGGCGCTCCTGGGAATGCGGAGCGGGGCTGGGCGCTTGTTGCCTGGGCAGGGTCTGTGTGACGAACTGCGGTGCTGGGGCTTGGCGTTTGACAAACCTACGTGCTTCACCGGGACCTGGGATCATCCGCCCCGGTGGCTGGGAGCTGCTGTCCGCCCGGGCCTGCTGGATCTGCCCTAACGCTGGGCAGTCTCCATCGACAGCCTTAGCCTTTAGCCTCTTAACATCTGCCCGTGCTTTAGCCTTTAGCCTCTTAACATCTGCTTGTCAGTTCCTTGTAATTTTCCAAGTAGTCATGTTGTTTTGTAGAAAGATGTGGTTTTGGAGGCAAGAAAGCAACTTCGGGTTTTTTTTTTTTTCCTCCAAAAAGAATTGGATAGTGGTGTTTGTTTTTGTCAGTGACACATAGGATTCAGATGTTTCTTTTTGTGTGTGAATCGAGTATTTAGGAAGATTAATGGTTTGACAAGGTTAGAATTCAAAGCTCCTTAGTAGGACAGCGTTTCTGTTTCAAAGGGACCACTTCTAAATGTGGGAGGATAAATCATTCTTCCCAGGCCAGCTCAACTCTTGGCCTCTCAGAGTCTGCCAAGAAGGGAGGCGGATAGTGCCAAAGGTGGCAGCAATCTTGATTTAGTTGCATATCTACTTACTTGGTAACTGAAGTTGGGCTGTTGTTTTCCACAACACCTGAGGATGTCTAGAGTATTCCTTTGGAAAGTTTAGTTTTCACTTTATTTTTGTCCGTGCTAAAGCAATGAGATTTTATTCTTTCCTCGATGGAATGTGTAAGGTAAGTTAGCCAATACCTCAGGTCTTTTGTGAGTGATATGCTTGGCTCCTTCACATAGCACACCACTTTCCTCTATTGACAAAGGTGTAAGGAGCATAACTCCAGTGTATAACTTAGCAGCCACGTGTTGGTGAACTAAACACAGGAATGGACCCAGATTTATTTGGAGTCTTTTTTTTTCTGGACAAGAACAACATTAAACAGCAGTTTCAGTCACTTTATTCCAGTAGTATTCTGTGCTGTAGAGAGAATGGCGAGGGTCTGGTAAAGGTCTAGCACAGAACAAGAGGGCTGGGTTTGTCCCATTCCAGTCTCAGCTTCTAGCCAAGATCTGGAAAATGGTAAGGTACTGCTCAGGGCAATGGTGAGAGGGGACTATGCCACATAGAGGGATTGTGATCCAAAATCCAGAGACACCAGTATGAAGCTGGGAAAGATGAAGCCTGGGTAGCCACAGGGATCCTGTATGTGGACCCTGGTTCCTATAGACCTTACAACTGTGGGACTTATGGGAGTTGTGCCAGGGGGGTGAAATTAGATATGGATTTTTCCTTTCTTTCTTAAAAGGTGTGTGTGTTCACACAAAGGTGTCCATGGAGGCCAGAAGAAGGCATCTCTTGGAGCTGAAGTTCCAGGCACTTGTGAGCCATCTGACATGGGTGCTGGGAACCAAGTTTGAGTCATGGAAGAACAGCCCATGCTCTCAGCTGCTGAGCTGTCTTTCCAGGCTCCATTTCTTTCTTTCCTTTTTGTTTTATTTTTCCATATACAGGATTTTGCTGTGTATCTCGGGCTGACCTGAAAGTCATAATCCTCCACCTATATCCCCTGACTGGGAGAGTGTAGACATGCATGACTGTATCCAATTTAGATTTGGAGTTCTGGACTGAGGCTCAGACTTGCTTGAGTTAGATATGCAGAACACACGAAAAGTGAAATGAGGGTACCAACTTCAGAGTTGTCCTCTGGCCTCCACAGGGGTTCGATGACATGCATCACACACTCGCTCGTGCTCTCTCTCTCTCTCTCTCTCTGTCTCTGTCTCATACACACACACACACACACACACACACACACACACACACGAATATTTGGACTTTAAACGATTCTTATCATGATGTCCAGAGTGTATTGGAGGGAAAGAGCTGTTAGGAGGCTTGGGATAGTCCTGGGAATAATAATGGTGCTTTAGAATGTGTCTTAACTAAGAAGGTAGGAATAATACCTAAATCCAAGAGCTAGTAACTGTCTGGGAGAATCTGATTATAATAGATGAAAAGTTAAATTTTCTGTCTCATAAGTGGCAATGTGTATAGTTAAGTTTTGGCACACATGCTTGCATGTGTGTGTATATGTGTGTGTGTGTTTGTGTGTGTTTCTAGTTCTTGAGATAGGTCTCATGTTGCCGAGACTGACTTTGAAATTGTTATATAGCCAAGAATGATGTTTTACCAAGGTAGGTTCCTGATAGGAATAATTAGCTATGTATTTACTATTTTTAAAAACAAACCTAAACAACAACAAAACCAAGAGACAGTTTGGTAGCACATGACCAGTTCAGGGCCAGCCTGGCTCACATGATGAGTATGGGTAACAGAATAAGACTGCCTCAAAGTAAACTCATTAAATATAGGTGGTAACTTGCCTGACTAAAAAGAAAAAATTCAAATCTGTAATTCTTCTATCTGAATGTACCAGAAGTCTGGAAAGTTGATGAATCTTGTCAGCCATTAATGATGGAGTAGCTAACATTTCTGAAGTGATTGCTATCTGGCACACGTTTACTGAAAGTTTCCGCCCTACTCCTACAACTATCTTGTGAGGCAGATATAGTTGAAGAAGCAGGCACAGGGAGGTTTAAATAACTTTCTAAAGTTGGTAGACGGCAAAGGTAAAAGCTGACTAATTTGTAGGCTGGATTCTCCATCAGTAGGAGGCACCGTCTCTGTAAACATGGACTTGGATGGATTATGTCATGCTGAATTTCCCAAGGAAGAAACTGAGGCACACTTGCCTTGGGCATTTGGACTGTCACACACAGTGGTTCTTTTGGCGGGTCCTAACTCACTTGATTTTGTAGCCTGCCAGTGCACATCAGAGAATAAAAGCTTGGTTCTGGCCTGCCAGACTCATCACCAGAGACCCTGGTGATGTCTCTGTCCGAGAAAATCACTGTGCATCATACCTCCTGCCTGCTGCCCAGCCCCGAGCTGACCTTTCCTCCCTTTACAGCCAAGTCGTGCTGTGAAGGCACACCTTTTCCACATTTGCTTTGCTGTTAGATGTTTCTGACACTCTGCTGCTGAGCTGGAGAAGGGTGATTCCTGGTTCTAAAAGCCAGTGTATGGTATGTGAGTGGTGCTCCTTGAGCTGTCAGCGAGTAGGCGCTAAAAACGGAATGGGTCTATTAAGTAAGTAAGTTAGACCTAATTATAGTAATTCTTGGAAGGTTGGTGTTTCAAGGGATTTTTATTTTGAAAACTTCCACCCACTGCAGTAACACAGTTACTGTGTTTGTAGCTTGGTTGTAGAGTGCTGCTCTGGGATCCAGCAGCTATGCAGCTTGTAAAACACACTTAGCATCACAGGACTACTTTGTCTGTGATGTTCTTACAACCACAGGTCCTGTTAGTTGGCACTAAGTGAAGGACTTGAGTTTTACCCCTAAAATAAGTTTTTTCCCTTTCTTTTCTTTTTTGTCTTCCCCTCTTTCCCTCTCTCCTTTCTTCCCTCCCTCCTTCCTTTTCCTCCCTCCTTCCCTCCCTCCCTCCCTCCCTTCCTGCCAGTGTGATCCATTTCATCTGCACTGTCTGAGAGTACTTGAACATACACGTTTAAAAAGAGAAATATTGCCACATACCTGTGCCATCTTTATCAGCCATGAAGCATTTGTACAAGGGTTACCTGGGGACTGTGAGACAGACATATGAAGCTGTGTTGGCCCCAAGAGGATCATGAAGTGCTCTGAAATTAAGAAACTTTAGGTTGTGTGTATTTGTTCTTTCTTTTTCATGTGAGATGGCCCAGCAAGCATGTCTAGTCATGGGCCCCATTTGACTCAGGATAGTATGAATACAGCCTAAACACAAAATCATAAATTTACCTAATAGGTTAGAGAGGGAGGAGGGAGGGGGAGAGAGAGAGAGAGAGAGAGAGAGAGAGAGAGAGAGAGAGAGAGAGAAAGATATTTGTAGTTCAATTCCATGGTTCTTAAGTGTGAACCTTTTAGATGAATATGCTGCATCACATGTTAAAAGGTGTCATGAATGTAATCACATGTTAAAAGGTGACATGGATGTAAGCATTCTTCAGGCTCTCAATGAGAATGTAGTGAGCATGGATTTGTCATTGTAAGAGCTGTATTGGGGAAATTGGGAAGCTTTCTATCATTCACACTGTCCGCATGTAATATCAGCGGCTGTGCTGCCGTCTTTCCTTAGACAGGGCACTTTTCCAGTTTAGTTTAAATTATTCCTATCCCTAAAGCCTTTGCTTTTCTAGGTTTATTTCAGGAAACCTGTTATGTAGTCTCGTGGCTGCCCCCAGCTCCAGCCAAACCCTTATTCTTTTGACTTCTATCCCTTTGCCTCGAGCTGATCTTCACCCATTAGGCAGGCCTCAGTTTTGATACTGTGCTATGACTTGAGTCCTTGGAGCCATCTCAGACTTTTAGATTAGATTTTTAGGCATTAGTCACAGTCTGTACACAGGCAATTTCTAAGCATCATTGGATGCTTCAGGGAAAGCCACAGCATGGCTATAGTAAAGGGGCAAGAGGCAGTGAGAGGGCTCAGCAGTTAAGAAGAGCTAGCTTTCCCTGAAACTTCAGGCTGAGGGTGATTCCACATAATGGTGGAAGGAGAAAACTGACTCCATAGAGTTGCCCTTTGGCCCCTACAAACAAGCTTTACTTACAACACTAACAACAATACTAATAAAGGTTAGGAGTCCTGTGTTAAACCTGCACACTCTGTGTGACCCAGCAAACTTCAAGCTTAGCTTGGTTATGGGCTCTTTGCCTCCATACCTATTGCTTCTTCTTGAAGTATGTCTTGTAGACTTACTTTGGAAATGCTGACAATAATTTTTTTTAAATCTATGTATGTTTCAAAGTTATTGCCTCAGAGGTAAAGGCTCCACTTATGTGACATCTATATAAGATTTGAAATAGATGGGAAATTGGATAGAAGAAAACATTAAGACATAGGGTAACAGAGTTAGAAAATCAATGTGTAGTATTTAGAGAAATGTGTGTTAGCTTCCTTGTGACTGTGTCTTTCGAGGTATCCAGATGTCAACAAAGACTAGTTTTTCTGTTATAGTTAGTATTCACAAAAATAAAGCTTTGTAAAAATATCAGGGTTTTGTTTGTTTGTTTGTTTTTGGAGACAGGATTTCTCTGTATATCCCTGGCTGTCCTGGAACTCACTCTGTAGACTAGGCTGGCCTCGAACTCAGAAATCCACCTGCCTCTGCCTCCCAAGTGCTGGGATTAAAGGCGTGTGCCTCTACCTTCCGGCTAAATCTCAGGGTTTTGTTGGTAGTTTGTTTGTTCATTTGTTGTTTTTAAGGCAGGTACTCTCTTAGTCTAGGCAGCCTCCTGCCACACCTGGTGGAACGGTCGTAGCTCTCACTTCTGAGGAAGGATGTGAAGACTTGGAGCAGCTGGGCCACAGCTGGCAGGCTTCCATGGGAAGCAAAGGCTAGAGCAATAGTTCTCAACTTGTGGGTCGAGACCTCTTTTGTGGGGGGTGGAATGACCCTTTTATGGACTCACCTAAGACCATCAGAAAACACAGATATTTACATTACAATTCGTAACCGTTTGCCTTCAATCTTTGTTTGGTTCCTGTACTCTCTGTAAATGCACATCAAATACATGATTTGTATTGAGATGAATAATTGGTAAGTTGTTTTGTGAGAAAGGATTGAACAGCTCTAATATAAAGATGTATTAGGGACAGTGAGTGGTAAAAATGGCAGGGTTTGGTACATAGTATTTATTGGAATGTAAAGTATATGTCCACTTTTAGTTATCAAAGTTTGAGACAAAACCTTATTGGTTTCTTCATTCAAGATTCTCTAGATGCCTCAAACTCTCCACAGCTGAGCTGTCTGTGCATCATGACAATCTAAAGAGCACATCCTAGAGCCAGGCTCCCTGTTGTAAGCACCTACATACAGCTCCATGACCCACCTTCCTCTGTGTGCTTTAGACGCTTCCATTGTGATGGGGATGCCTGAGAAAGTGTTAGGACTGTCAGGGACAATTGCTGCTAGTGTGGCTACATCTTTTTTTTGTTTGTTTTTTGTTTTTCGAGACAGGGTTTCTCTGTGTAGCTCTGGCTGTCCTGGAACTCACTCTGTAGACCAGGATGGCCTCGAACTCAGAAATCTGCCTGCCTCTGCCTCCTAAGTGCTGGGATTAAAGGCGTGCGCCACCACTGCCCAGCGTGTGGCTATATCTTTTTCCTGCTGCCCTCACACTCATCTTTGTTTCCGTACTTCCCATCTGTACTTAGAATCTCTGCTTCCCTTCCTGGCATTTAGATGGCTTGTCTTTTTTTCTTCCATCATGTCTCAGGGTACATGGTTATTATAATTAAAAACATACTCTGTTATAGTTAGCATTTGCAAGTTCTAATATCACTTTTAATAAGTTTGTCTAGGCCAGGCAGTGGAGGCACATGCCTTTAATCCCAGCACTTGGGAGGCAGAGACAGGCAGATTTCTGAGTTCAAGGCCAGCCTGGTCTACAGAGTGAGTTCCAGGACAGCCAGGACTACACAGAGAAACCCTGTCTTGAAACCTATCCCCACCCCATCCCCCCAAAAAAAAACCAGTCTGTCTGTTACCCTCCACCCACTGTCTATCTTTCTGGGAAATATCTGGACTATTTGGGGGGGGGG
>JADRCD010192246.1:4393-16845 GCA_019843815.1 Montemys delectorum
CAGCCCCTAGGAGAGCTCTGACCCCTGTGCTAGCTGCCCAGACCCCCTATGCAGCCCCTAGGAGAGCTCTGACTCCTGTGCTAGCTGCCCAGACCCCTATGCAGCCCAAGCTCCTTTTCTCAGCCCTTTCCATGAATTCAATCAAAATGTTATTTCTGGAATGCCTCACTCCCTTTTGGCATGTGCATACAGTAAGCGTGTATGTTTGCATATGTGTTTGCATGTGTGGCAGTCCATGTATGTGCACATACATGTTTTTGCTTGTGGGGCAGGGTTGAGGATGGACTGAATGCCTTCCTTGATAGCTTCTGTATTCCTCACTGAGGAATGGTGTCTTACTCAACCCTAGAGCTCCCTGGCTCCACTGGTCTAACCACCCAGCTTGACCGAAAGGATGCTCTGTCCTTGCCTCCAGGACTAAAGACAGGCAGCCACACCACTTAACCTTCATACGAGCCTTGAATTCAAACTCCAGTCCTAACACTTTCGCAGCAAGCCCTTTTTCTGCTGAGCCATATTCTCCAGGCCCCACAGCATCTTCTTCGTGTTTGAAACTAAGGAGAGAGAACTGGAAGGAGGGAAATTTCTTCTCTCTCTGTTCCAACCTCTAGAAAAGCACAGGGTTCTGGTAAAGGGAAACCGCCATGGGAGAGCCATGAGGCCCTGCCCCTCCCCTGGGGCTCACCCTCGGCTTCATACTCAACTTGACTCCACAAAGCCTTCTGTCCTCCAGTGACCAATGCTAATTTCCCCAGCATGCCATTTCACCTATATAGAAAGTCTACAGGAGCCAGCATTTTTTTAAAATAGTGGCCATGCATCAAAAGCTGAGGGTCACAGTGTAGCATAGCCATCTGGGGGTGACCCTTTCTTCCCCCTGGGAATCCTGTTCACCTACCCTTCCCCACCCTGGGAAGTTCCCACCAGCCCTCCCTCCTGAAAAGTACCCCCATTAAGCCATCTACTCAGCTTAACTAGTTATTCAACCAAAAGTGTCAGATGTTCGGGACGAGGAAATGCTCCCTGTGCCTTCTAGGGACTTCAGGCTGCAGTTGCTATTTTGTTGACAGAGTGCACACTGACACAACTGCAGACCTCAGTGACACAGTGCTTGATGACCTCACAAAGTGCACATGCCTCACGGACCAGCAGCCAAACTGAGAAATAGATTATCCACTGTCTCAGGCAGGAGGCACCAAGTTAAATGATGCCTCAGGCCAGGGGTGCAGAGACCAGGACCGGTGCTGGTGTCCTCCAAATGCAAGAATTCTCCAAGCTGTATCATGGGTTTAGGCTGCTACACCACCCACAGCCATGACCTTCCTGCCACCCGACAGAACCCACTCAGGGTGGAGAGATCAGAAGCCCACTCCTGCTTCCCACCCATTTACTCTTTGAAGTCTCTTTTCTGTGTTCTCAGGTGGCCCCAGAGCCCCTGTCATCTCTAATCTGACAGTCTGTCCTTCCCCATTGGCACTGGCCCCAAGTGTTCTAGATGGAAAATGTACTCCTTTGATAACCCTCACATGAAAAGGACGGCAGGAGTGAAGGTTTGGGGGTGGGACAGTGACAAATGTTCAACTAAGAGTGTCTCTGGGATCAAATGGCAGTTGGAAGGGCTGGCAGAATGTTTGCCTAACATACATGAGGTCACACGTTCCATCCCCAGCATCCCACCAGCTGGGGGTAGAGACGCACACCTGAGATCCTAGCAGTACAGAGATGGAGGCAGGAAGATCAAGAGTTCAAGATCACCTTCTGTTACATAGAGAGTTTGAATCTAGCCTGAGATCCACAAAAGCCTGTCTGAAATAACAAAGAGGGTGGGAGAGGCACAGATAGACAGAGACAGACAGAAGACAGATACACAGACACACGGGAGGGAGGGAGAGAGAGGAAGAGAGATGGGGGGGGAGGGAGAGGAGAGAGCAAGAACGTGCAGAATGTGCTCTGTGGAGGGAGTGGGCCTGGGAGTCTCTGCTCTCCCTGAGGGAGGATGGAGGAGACTCTTCAGTAGTGCGGCTCTCGGGAGCTTCTGAGAAGCTGGGTGGGGCTTTACAGTGCCACAGCTATCTGAGAATCTCCGTGCTCCCTCTCTCGTTACTGCTAGGCTTAGCATCTTTGTCTGGGGTGAATAGGCACTCCGAGTGTCCCCCCCCCCCCAGGGAAAGTCACACCTCAGAACTGCTGGACCCTGTCATGGATACCTCACTGACTCCACTTTCTCCCCAAGAGAGTATGAAGGCAACATCTTCTTGCACGAGTCGGGCAGAGCCCTCTCACGGGAGAGCTTGCCACTCTGCTCTATTGTGTATTTCCTACTTTCTTTCTAGAAAAACACGTTTATACAACTTTTAGGGGGAGAGGTATTTGCATGTCACAGGACACTCCTGAAGGTAAAAGGACAGCTTAGAGGAGTCAGTTCTCTTCTTCTACCTTGTGGATCCTGGGGATTGAATTCAGGTTGTCAGGCTTGGCAGCAAGCCCCTTTTTAAGCACTGAGCCATATCGCCAGCCCTTCCCCATTTTCTCATATATCTTCCATTAGTATTGGAATCAATGCTTCCAAATAGTCAAGATGTTATTTTTTTAAGTTTTTTTTTTTAAAGAAGCATTAAATGAAACATAAAATCTGACACATACAATAGTTTTCATTCCTGAGATACAACTGTGGATTCTCTCAGCAGTGTAGGTAGGTCAAGATGTAGCCTCAGTCCAAACACAAATGCTGTCTGAGCCCAAGCCACTGGCTGCCATCTGGGAGAGGAAGTGGCTGGACATTTCCAGGGATTCCCTTGGTGAATCCTGCAGAGGCATTGCCTGAAGGAGACTGACCCCAAATACAGCAGGTGCAGCTGGCCCGAGGCTGAAATGCACCCCAGGCCAAGAGGGCCTTTGCCTGACAGTCCTCTGCTTTCTGGATCATCAGTGTGACATATTCCAAATCATCTCTCCCACCTTGTTAAAGAAAATTGCTAAGTGACCTCACCGTCCACCTCCCCCAATGATCGCCAAGGACACTCTGGGCGCTTTCTCTTTAAGTCTGATCCATGCTAAATATACTAAAAATCCAAGCAGAAAGCTGCTGTCCTGAGAGCCCACCAATTAAAGTCTGTACTCAGGGCCTCTGAGGATAACTGTCACCAAAGAGCTCTGCTGTGCAGATGAAGAAGGACAGAGCAGCCCTCCAAGGGTGTCCTTCCCATCGCTTCTGTGGCACCTTGGGCATGAGCCTTAATAAACGAAGAAGCAAGAGCCCGAGGTCAGTTACCCATCAACGTAGTTGACATTGACATGTGCGCTGGAAGTTCAGAAGGGAGGCCAGGGCAGGGCATTAGCGGCTCCACGTGTGCAGCCTGCTTAGCAGGCTTCCCTGAAAAATGGAGAAAAATGGATCAGGTCAGAAAAGAATATTAGCGATAAATGGTTTTGTATGTTCATGTCACATGTGCATATATGCACAGAGAGGAAGAGAGGGAGGAGGGAGGCAGGAGAGGTGGAGAGAAAGACAGAGAAAGAATCATGGGAAGACATACACACTGACAGAAAGAAGTGTAAAATGGAGGAGAGAGAGGGGCAGAGAAAGAGACTTGGGGAAACTAAGAACCTAAACCACAGAATTGCAAAGGCAATGCCACCAAACACAGGACGGTCCGCTTTAATAACTCAATGGGGCACTTCCTTAGATGGGCTCAGAGACATCACAAGACACAGGTTCTCTATTGTCTACACGCAATCCGGTCTGACTGACGTTTGAACGGGTCTGACTGACGGTTGACAGTTGCTTGGGAGCACTGGCTGTACAAAACGGCCTACGACATTTGGACATGGCATTTGTGACTTTTTCCTCGGGTGAGCTTGGCCCAGCTCTTTAATCTGATTTTCACTTTTCTTACAATATTGCATAAACCACAGGAGATACCCCACTGCCTGCTAAAATAAACACTTGAGCATATTGCCCAGATCAAGCTATGCTGTTTGGTGACATAAATGTATTCAATTAAATTTTAACGTGAGGGCTGGAGAATTAGCTCAACAGTTAGAGTTTGCTGCTCTTGCAGAGGACCCGAGTTCAGTTCCAAGCACCCACAGTGGGCAGCTCACAACCTGTAAATCCAGCTCCAGGGGATCCAATGCCCTCTTCTGGTTGCTTCAGGCACTGCACATATGTATGGTACATAGCAGTGCTTCTCAACATTCCTGACAATGCAACCCTTTAATACAGGTGCTTGTGTTGTGGTGACCCCAGCCATAAAGTTATTTTTGTCACTTCTTTATAGCTGTAATTTTGCTACTGTTATGAACTGCAATGTTAATATCTGTTCTTCAGATGGTTTTAGGTGACTCATATGAAAAGGTCATTTGACTCCTCCCCCAAAGGGGTTGTAACCCAGAGGTTGAGAACCGCCAGCATATACAAACACACAAGTGTACACATAAAATTAAAATAAATATTTAAGAAGAAAATTTCAACATACAGTATTTCAAGTACAAAAGATGGTTGCTCAGAATGTAGCCCATTCTAAGCCAAGGAACATCTTCAAAAGTCATAGACAATTGAAACTGAAAGCAGCACTTTAAAGCCAGGGAGTGGCAGTGCACAACTTTTGGCCCCAGCAACCAGAATGGAGAAGTAGGCAGATCTCTGTGAGTTCGAGGCCAGCCTGGTCTACAGAGAGAGTTCTAGGACAGCCAGGGCTACACAGAGAAACTCTGTCTCAAAACAACAACAAACAAAACAAAAAAGAAGCATTTTAAATACCAAAATGTAAAATATTTTAGGTAGCAATTATACAAAATATATCCACAGAGCACCGATGAAATAAAGCATTCTAAATGAATACAACATGCCCACGAACTGGCAAGGCTGGATTTAATTCCCACAAAAAATTCTCTCCAAATGGATCTATGCATGCAATGCAATTCCAGCTGACAGAATGATCTCAAACTGCATTTTTAAATGTGAGAAGAGACTAGAAAAGCCAAAACGATTCTGCAGAGGAGGGAGACCTGCCGACCTACCCGCCAGATCCCAACACCCCTGCAGCTCTGTTCCGCTGCTGTGATAAAACACTCAGACCAAAAGCATGGGACAAGGGGGCTTATGTCCCCTCAGCTCACAGCTCATCACTGGGGAAAGCTCCACGGCAGGAACCTCAAACAGAAACCACAAAGGGGCCGGGCAGTGATGGCACACGCCTTTAATCCCAGCACTTGGGAGGCAGAGGCAGGCAGATTTCTGAGTTCGAGGACAGCCTGGACTACAGAGTGAGTTCCAGGACAGCCGGGGATACACAGAGAAACCTTCTCTCGAACCCCCCACCCCCCAAAAAAGAAAGAAACCAAGAAGGAATTTCTTACTGCCTCCCTCACAGACACCAGCTTCATGGTAGAGCCCATGCCTAGGGGCTGGAGCCACCAGAGAGGGCCAGGCCCTCTTGCCTCAATTAACAATCAAGACAATCACCCACAGACAGGCCTGCAGGCTGATCTGGGCAGTCCCTCAGCTGAGACTCCCTCCTCAGCAAACTTCATGAAGCTTCAAGTGGACAGCTATTTAGGACAAATTGTGATTAGAAAACTGCAGTGTCAGGTGTCAGGGCGATCTGCCTGGGGCATCTGTCACCCATTGGTCGCCAGGGTTGATTCAGCTGATCTGGCTGGCTAGGTGGGTATCCCGTTCCTCCCTCACCACTCCATGTGTGTCCCTCCCGAAGCTGTGCATGCTCGGTCGAAGAGGATGCCCTTCCCCAAATAGACGAGAACCGGTCTTCTGTCAAGGGTATACGAGTAGCTGTGCTCCCCTGCTAGACCCTCCAAACAAGCTCAAGGAAACGGCAGTGTATGTTTGGGAATATATAAGCATGAAGATGAGGGAGAACATTAATATATCCAAACGTGATTTTCAACCAACGTAGCGGCCTTAGCAAAGGATGCTGAACCATTCGACGCTCAGAAGCAAACCATTAAAGCCTATGGTCCACACCTCACACCACAAATGAAAGAATATGAAACAGATCACCGATCGCAATTGTAAAAGCTAACACTGTTAAAAAAAAAAAAAAGAAAAAGAAAAGAAAAGCTCTAGAAATGAAGTACAGGACCGTCAAGTGCACGCAAATGAATCTACTTCCAGACATTTGTGGGGTGGGGAGGAGGATGCGGGCTAGACAATACTTCTTAAATCCAAACCCAGTCCAGCTCTGGAGGGATGAAGGGTTGTACAGCTCTGTGGAGGACCCGTGTTCTCCTTGGGCACTTGCACACACATGCATTCCTACATACAAACACACACATATACATATAATTAAGAATAAAAATCCTGTTTTTAAAGTGAGAGGCAAAACAGGCGAGGAACGGGGCACAGCACACACACTATGACAGTCACTCATCAAATACATGCTATAATAAGCAATGTTGGTCACTCATCAAACAGGCACGCTGCTGGGATTTTGTCAACTCCGCTCACACTAGAGTCACTTGAGAAGAAGGGACGTCAGCGTAGGAACTGCCTCCATCAGATTGGCCTGTGGCATGTCTGTGCCGCCTTTTCTTGACTGTCAGTTGATGTGAAAGGGCCAAGTCTCACTAAGGGCTTTGCATGGGGTGTGGGCATGGGTGTGTAAGCACACAGACTGAGCAAGCCAGTAAGGGGTGTTCTTCTATGACCTCTGCTTCTGTTCCTGCCGCCATGTTCCTGCCTTAAGTTCCTGTCTTGGCTTCTCTTTATGAACGACTACAAACTGTAAGATGAAATAAACTTTTCCTTCCAAGCTTCTTCTAGTCATGATGGTTATCATGGTAGAAACTAGGACACAGGGCAACAGGAATCCAGAGGGACTATGGGTACTGCAGGGCAATTTGGCAAGATATGCAAAACACAAACAAAACAAGCTTTTATGCGTTGTCTGAAAACAGGCAATTCCGTGTCTGGGAAGGTGTCTTGTGGGCACTCACCCAAGGCACATACATGAAGGTAGCTGGGAGTTTGCAGACAGCCATGGATGTCACATTTGCTGTGGATATATTGGTGACGGACACCACAGGTGACCTACATGTCCTCTTACTATATGTCCACCTGTCAGACCAGGGTTTCCGCAGCCTTAAATAAGATACAACTTTGAAGGGCACCCTCTATACTCACCCCTTATTGGGTCCAACTCTGAGTTCCTTATTGGGATTAAAGTTCAGCTGGCAAGAATGGTGGTAAGCTACATGACACAGGTATCATTCAGTTCTTCCTGGTGGAACTTAGTTTTCATTATCAGCTTGATGGTTTTGGAATTACCTAGGGGACAGAGGTCTTGGTATAGATGTGAAGGTGTTTCCAGCAAGGTTTAACGAATTGGGGCAGACTACTGGATGGCTCCGAGACACAGAGGTCTGAAATCAACATGTCCATACTGGCAGGTTTTGTGTATCAACTTGACTCAAGCTAGAGTCATCGGAGAGGAAGGAGCCTCAGTTGAGAAAATGCCTCCATGAAATCCAGCTGTAAGGCATTTTCTCAATTTGTGATCAATGGGGGAGGGCCTAGCCCATTGTAGGTGGAGCCATCCTTGGACTGGAGGTCTTGGGTTCTACAAGAAAGCAGGCTGAGCAAGCCATGGGAAGCAAGTCACTAAGTTGCACCCCTCCGTGGCCTCTGCATCAGCTCCTGCCTCCTGGTTCCATCCTTGCTTGAGTTCCTGTCCTGATTTCCTTCAGTGATGGATCTGGAAGTGTAAGCTGAATAAACCCTTTCCTCCCCAACTTGCTTTTGGTCACGGTGTTTCCTTGCAGCAATAGAAACCATGACTAAGACAAGTTAGTACCAGCATAGTGGGGTATTGCTTTGACAGACCTGATCAAGTTTTGGTAAAGATTGTGGAAGATTGTAGTGCCACTGAATGTTGAGACCTCAGTGTGATGTTCTGCAGGAGCTTTGAAGATAAGAATATTGTATGAGTAGTGCAGAAGACAGAGGCCTGGCATGTAAAATCAGAGGAAAGATTAAAGACTATCAGCGATGCTGCTATTTTGATTTAAGATTCTGTGGTTCTGGTTGCAGGGGCTGAACATTCCACTGTGATTAATAAGATACCAGAACTACTGGAGTGAAACCTTTACATTACTGGGATATTTGATGCTGGTTAGCTGGAACCAAGAGATTAGTGGTGATTAAGAAGAGACCAGCATCTCTTAGGTAAAATCTTCTGGGAAGTGTTTTCTGAGAGCACAAGGAAGCTGTGCTCTCCAGAGGTGGCCAAGGGTGTACCTCAGGTTGGCAGCCGGACTTGGTAATGTAGAAGAGTCTCCCAGGTGGTACTGGTTTTGAAGGCATGAAGGGGTCATGGAGAGCAGCTGAGGCTTGGCACTGAGAGGCCATGGAAGGCCATTGGTGCAGCCTCACTTGTAGTTGAAATCCCAGGACTGAATGAAAAGAAGGTGAAGCCTGGTACCAGGAAGGGAGCCTGGCTATCGGAGAAGATACAGCCCCGTTGTAGCAGAAAACCCCAGGCCTTTTAGAGATGCCAATATTGTGGGATGACCACCAAGAACAGCAGCAGCAGGGGAGTGGACCTAGAAGTTTAAGCTGTGTGCTACAGAGGGCAGAGCTGAAGAAATGACCCAAGCCCTTTGGAGGAGCCCAGAGGATTGTGGGTGGATCCCCGAAACCAGACATTAGTTATTTACACTGCTGGAGTTTGGTTTTCTTCGTTCAGGGTGTGACTGTGTCCTGGTTCTTCCCTCTTGAAGAAGGTATTTCATTCAATTTTGGTTCTTTTTACAAGTGCCCACAGCTGAAAGATCTGAACTTTGAAGAGATTTTGGATTTTTAGAGAGACTGTATATTTTAAAGAGAATGAAATTTTAATGTGTTCAAATTTGTAAAGACTGAGACTTTTAAAGTTATGTTTTTAATGTGAGATCTTGGGGATAAATAAGGAAGGGTTGCAGCTTAATTGTGATGTGTTTGTCAAATTGACAAGGGGTCAGTTGTACTGGCTGCTTTTGGTGTCAATGAGACACAAGTTATAGTCATCAAAGAAGCCGCCTGGGTTTCATCTCAGGTGAAGAAAATGCCTCCATAGATCCAGCTGTGGGGCATTTTCTTAACCAGTGGTCAAGGGGGGAGGGGAGGGAGGGCCTGGCCCATGGGTGGTCCTAGGTTCTAAACGAAAGTCAGCTGAGCAAGCCATGAGGAGCCAGCCAGTAAGCAGAACCTCTCCATGGCCTCTATGTCAGCTCCTGGTTCCAGGTTCCGTCTCTGCCCAAGTTCCTGTCCTGACTCCCTCCAAGGATGGGGGAACTGTAAGCTGAAAAATGAGGGAACACTTTTTCTCCCTATCCTGGTTTTTGGTCATGGCATTCTATTGAAGTAATAGAAGCCCTGAGACAGTCACTGTGTCACTTAGGATTTGTATTGTCTCAGTGAAACACCATGACCGAAAGCACGCTAGGGAGGAGGGGTTTATGCAGCTTACACTTCTGTATCACTGTTCATCCCAGGAGAAGTCAGGGTAAGAACTCAAACAGGGCAGGAACCTGGAGGGAGGAGCTGATGTAGAGGCCATGGAGGGGCTCTGCCTACGGGATTGCTCAGTCTTTTTCTTCTACAACCTCATATCTACCAGTCCAAGGATGGCCCATCCACAATGAACTGAGCCCTCCCCCATCAGTCACTAGTTAAGAAAATTCCCCACAGCTGGATCTTATGGAAGTGTTTTCTCAACTGAGTTCTCTCCTCTCAGAACTAGCTTGTGTCAGTTTGACATGGTCACAGCCCAGTCGCCTGTTGGCCTTTACTTCTTCACCAAATATGTGTGTTGCTACCGCTGCTGAAGCCACGTCCTTTCCTGGTGTCAGACTCCTGATAACTTCATTATTCCCGTGTGGACTGAAGATCAGAGACTCCCTGGGAAATTTTCAAGCCTTCGGTGCCGGGTTGGGACTACAGAGGCATGCAGGTTTGTGGATGGAGCATCTACGGTGTTCTTGTCACATCATGCCTATGCCAACTGTTGGACTGACCATCCCCTATTGTATGTGCCAGTGTAGTAAGTTCCCCTTAAATATATAATTATTAAATATATTCAAACACACACTACTGCCTCTGTTCTAGCGAACCTTCTCTAAGCCAACACTTTCTCCCCAGCTTGATTCTTTACTCCTGGGATTCTATCTTTGAGGCAGTTTTCTTGAATCCAGGTCTTGGGGAATTGCTTGATTGCTTCTGTGAACGACACATCAAAACCATCAATTCTCTCTTGAAGATGCTGATTCTCAAAGGACCTGATAAGGACTACGATGTGAGAGTTTCCTCTTCTGTGACCATCAGTCATGGGCTTTGGTAAATTTAATGCCTATGGCTGTGATAAAATACTCAGATAAAAAATGACTTGGAGGCAATCATTTCAGCTTATAATTTGAGGTTACATCATTGTGAGGAAGTCAAGGCAGGAACTTCAAAGAGCTTAAAACATGACATCCATAGTCAAGAACATGAATGTATATGTGCACTTGCTTGAATATGCTCAGCTCATTTTCTCTACTTTTATACAATTCAAGACCCTCTTGTCTAGGGAATGGTGTTTCCCACAGTGGGCTGGATTTCCCCATATCTGTTAACTTAAAACAGTGTCCTACAGACACACTCAAAGGCCAACTGAAGGTAAGCAATCCCTCGTTGAGGCTGTCTTCCCAGGCGATCCTATACTGCATCAAGATGACAAAGCTGACTATGACAGAGCCATAGATGGGGGAAATAACTGTTCAGGCATGTATGTGGAAGAGCGGAGTGTAGGCAGGTCTTGCCATTGGGATGGCAATCATTGTCAATAGAGTACCTACTCTGTTTACGTGGCCGGTAGTTCTCACTGTCTCTGCCCTAAAGACCTGACGGCTTTCCCAGGCACCAGCAGTCCTTGCTCCAGGATTGAAATTTCACACTGGAATCTGCAGCTTGTGAGCAACTGCCTCATAAGGTGGGTATTAACAATTTGTGCCCCTTCTATGACCACAAAAAGAAATCCGAGGAATTGCTGCTTAGGTTGTGAATTTTAGGACATGGTGGGTCAATTTATGTTCTAGAGATACTTGGTCAGAGCAGCTGCTGTTTGCAACATGGAAGGTAAGGATTTTCATAACCCATAGCAGACCTGGCTCCAGAGACATACCACAAGTCGTCAGTGTATGTGGGCCTTGATTTCAAACCTCCTCCTTCCCAGACCCTGCGGGACTGGGCTGCAGAGGTCCTATATTAGGAGGGTGTGACAGGGTCAGGGCTATAGGGATAGGCTCAGGATACCCCAAGACCGAGTTCTCAACACAAACGAGATTTGCCCCAGAGCGACAAAGGGCAGGGAATAAGAGACAAAGACAGGAGACAGAAAAGGTAGAAGAAGGGAAGGGGAAGGAGGGAGTGGGGAAAGGCATATTTGTCTGGGAGGACAAAGGACTGCCGCTGGATAGAGAGGAGACAGATGTGGTCCATAGGAAAATGACAATTTATAAGGTGAAAGGGGAACCCATGTTAGGATGAGGTTTAATTTTAATTGAGCATATTAATTAGGTGAGCCAACGGGGCTTTTAATTACTGGGCTCAATACTTTAATAGCTGGACCTTGGTGGTCAGTCTCAGGAGGAGGAAGTGACCAAATAAGGGATTAGACCTTGGTGGCTAGCATTATAAAGATAATCTAAAAGTTTCTTAGTCAGGGGGGATGGGGAAGAAGGTCAAGTCTGCCAGAGCCATGTTTGCCAAGTTCTTGTCTCCTAGAGTCCCTTCAAGTGTGGTCACGGAAGACACTGAACAACCACTGTGTTGACACTGTGTCCTTACTACCAGCCACTTGTAGGGGAGTGGCCTGACAGAGGTTATCTATTAGAGGTGGACTTGTCCCAGTTGAATGGAATGTCGCCAAACCACCTGCCATGCCTTCCCCATGGTTCACAGTTCACCAAGGTAGCTTTTCTGAGACATAGCCCATGGAACGATTAATGAACGCCATTAACTGTGCAGCTTGACACTGGAGGCTGTGAGGGCTGAAGGCAGCTGTCACAAGGTGGGGTGGGTGGCAGGCACTTGTCTCAGACACTCAGTTTATTCATGAGCTTCAGTAACGAGTTGTCCTGAAGAATTAACTTGAAAGGGAAACTCTGTGGTTATAGGAGATCATTTCTGTGACACATTGGCCCTATGTTACCAGTTGTGGTCCACCTGATAACAAGCTCAGAGTTTGGAATAATTTTTGCAACATGTGTCTTAAAAGAGTCTTGGTCACGGGTCCACACACTCTTTTTTTGCTGAATGAGTCCCTGTAGTAAGCTGGTTGACACAAATCCTGCACATGTATCAGTTGCCACGGTTTGAGCACAACCTCTCACTCATCCACATGTTGGAAACAATCTCAGAAGCAAGTGTGTTGGTGTGTGTGTGGAGGGGGGTGTCTCTGATTGACGGGGGGGGG
>JADRCD010192247.1:0-12500 GCA_019843815.1 Montemys delectorum
ATAAATGAAAAGGTGTTTAGAAAACTAACTCATTGACTTTTTTCCTAGGATATTTTTAAATAAAATATTGAAAATAAATGTATGTGGTAGCACATAACATGAGTGATCAAGTTTAAGCATTAAACTCATTGTGTTTTAATAATGGGAGATATTTGAAACCTTAATGTATCTGTTTACTTTTCTGGATTTGTGGGGACTCTACCCAAAACCAAATGAATCGAGTAAAATAACATCAATCAATTACTGTTAGTTGTGCATTTCCCCCTTTTTCTTCTAGCTTTTTCTAATGGTTTACTCAGATACAACATCAGAGAAGTTAAGTGCACACAACTGCAGGATTCTTGCTATTCAGGTCAAGGTTTAAAGCCCTTTTCATTTGTTCTCTCTAAGAATTAGGTATTTGGATGGATGCGTATTATTTAAATTATTACTGCACTGGATTTTCATATATAACTATGACAAGCATATAGAAATGTTTTTCATTTGGCTCCTAAGAACTTTGCATAAAGTTGAATGAAACCATTTCCTATTGTACTTGACAGTTCTTTCAAAGAATGTCAAGTTTAAGCAAATACAAATGTGTTAAACTCAAATTTGTCCTAGAAATGAAAGGTGACAGCTCAACTCTGAAATGTTTCCATTACTTTAAATCTAAAGATCAGTTGACTGAAAAAAGGTGGAAATGGAAAAGACAGAGTCACGTGCTAGGTAAGTTTTATACAATCAACAGGTCAGGAAGTTTTATACAATCAACATATCACTCATCTGATATCTTGTGATGGATCAGACTATCATGTATGAACTAACAGTTAGAAACATTATGTGAATATTGTAATGAAACATAATTTCTGTTTTGTCAATATTGTAAAAAATTAATTAAGATGATGCAAAAGGGCCAAGCGATGTAATCAAAAGTCTACTTGACTTCATGAAAAACAAATTTGGAACTAAAATTAAAGACTGAGGAGGCACATATCTGCAACTGTGGCATTTTAGGTATAGAGACAAGAGTTTCAGGAATTCAAGGGTATTCTTTGCTACAGAAGGTGATCAGAGTTAGCCTAGGGTACATGAGATAGTCTGAAAATTACTTGAACTCCTATTCTATCAATAAAAGGAAAGGGCCAACAAAAATAAATCAAATTATATATTTTTTGGTGACTGGAATTTTTAATTATAAAAGAATTAAGAATTCTTACTTATTAAGTTTGAACTTATATGTTATTGTGTGTTACAGATAATAGAATACACAGGATATTAGAATAGTTTAAAATGCTCCTGAATATAATGCATAATGTTGTAAAATATTAATGGCCTTTCAATTATCTTAACTTATTAAATAGCCTTTTATTTGGAAGTTAGTCTGATGTGGTAAATGTAAAGAGAAAATTTGAATGAAGTATTTAGCCGTTTGTGGAGATATAAATTTCTGTTGTTCTTTTAATTTCATGGAAAACTCATTCACAGTGAATATTAGAGGAAAAAAGTCTAATAAATTGATAATTCAGTTCTAAGACAGTTGTAAACTTATATGTTTTAGTTTCTTTTTTCATATAAGAAGTAATTTTATATAATATTTAATAAACATTTTAATCAAATATAGCATATAAGTTATCTATTTAAAACTTTATAATATAAATTATCTGTTCTAATGTTTTAGAAAATTATTCTAACAAAGATATATTGGAGGATATATTTTTAACTTGTTATTCGTTCTTTATGAAAAATCATATCATGTGTCCCAATCCTATTTATTTTCCTGCCCTCTCATTCCCATCTTCCACTCTTGCAATTTCCACCCCAAAATAAAAAATAAATTCTGTTGTAGAAGCAGTAGTGTGTTACAGTGTGTCACACAGAATACCCTTTTGTCCACATGATTTTGCTTACAAATATTCTTTGCAGCAGTCAAGGCCTCTAGCTTATGTTAGACTCTCAGTTTTGGACTCATTTGGACTCCTATTAGATATTCTGCTGTTGCTCTGTATTGTGGAGATTATGCAGCTTTGGATTTATAGGACCAGCCTCTTCACTTACTCATTGATTGGGTGGGCCAAATTAATGCCCTGGATCTGGGCCTGAGAGGAATATGAACTGGTCAGTCCACTAGCTCTCCAACACCCACACCACTGAGGTGAGCTCTCCAGCCTTGCCTGGGTAGCTCGTTCAATGGGGCAGCCAACAAGGAACAGAGGGAGCTCTCCTGCTCTTGTGGCAGTTCATCCATGTCCATGCCATCAGAGCCAGCTCTACTTTGCTGGCTAGGCTAGGTATAGGGCCTCTTCTTCAAAGTGAGAGGCAGTACCTCTTCTCCCACTCTCATAACCCTGGGGCCAGCTCTTCCACAACAGATGGCAAGGAATGAGGGCTGGGGAGGGCCAGCTACCACACTGTAGACAAGTTATAGAAGCAGCTCTTACATTTTCATGCCTCAGAGGCAGGCTCACTGAGCCCCAACCCAATATTGCCCCCAGGGACAGCTCTGTCTTGCTGCCCATATGAGGTGCAGGGTCTCATCTCCCAAGTGCTGCAGCAGGTAAAGGTCAGGGAAGCTCTCCTTCTCTAATGCCCTCAGAGAAAGCTCTTCCCTGATGCTCAGGTGCCACGCAGGCCTTGCGTGACCACAGTATTTGAGGCGAAACCTTCAAGGAAAGGCAGTCTCCTGCACCCGCATTGTCGCCTGGCACCCCCTAACTCAGAGGTGGCTCAGATATGTCCTCGTACTCTTGTGCTAGATGTCCACCAAAATATGACAGCTAGAGAAAAAAATCAGACTTTCTCTCTGACCTTTTTCCAATGTTCCACCATCCTAGTCAAACCCTGGCCTGAAAGTTCTGTAAAGAATGTTACCCACCCAGACTAATTGCCTCTGGTATTGTTAGGGAAATAATGTAGGGGTAGTGCATTGAAGCTTATAGAATGGAGACTAATCCCAGGAACTAGTTTAACAAGGATCCCCTGGGGTAACCTCCGCTAGCCCAGAAGATTAGCATAGTGGGCGGTTTTACCTAGGATGGGCGGGACCTTGAGCAGAGAGAGAGAGAGAGAGAGAGAGAGAGAGAGAGAGAGAGAGAGAGAGAGAGAGAGAGAGAGAGTGCAGCAGTCAGTTTTTCCAGATAGAGGAGTCTGCATTGAGCAGTTGGACTCAGTCCGCAGCCCCCCAGGACTCTGGCTGGGCCCATGTGGCCTGAGCGTGCTCAGAGCCTGGGGGGTGCTACACCAGTCCAGAGGAGATGGCTGCTGTTTTTAGACCCAGTGTATTTTAGGTAGACTCAGATGTACCTTGACTACTGAGCTGCTAGATTTTTTATTATCTCTTTTGCAATGATTGTAAGAGTCTCATGCCATTTTTTAAGAAATATATTTAAATAACACATTTTGTTTGTCGAGTCTGATTTCTGACCCAGCCGAATCCCGTGCACACTTGGCCAGGACCCATCGTCCCGCGGAACACGGGGTCCCTGCAAGACACCCTGGTGCGTGGCACTCAGGTGAGGGGTGGTGCCAGTTCTATGTAGCTATCAAACGGCAACATGGCCCCAAGGGACATCCCAGACCAGGGATGTCTCCCTGGACTTTAGTAGTAACAGACTCCTGCTCTTGCATTGCCATAGACCCAGACATGGCTCTTGGTGTCAGCACAGGCCAGGACCTCACGATGGTCTTATGACATCACCAGATGCTCACATCAGGCTGTTCCTCAGTACTCTAAGTGTCTAATTCTGCTTCTATTGTCCACACATCCCTCTGCTTCTATTTCTCTTCCAATTCTGCACGACTTGCTTGCTCCTCTTAGGAGTGCCTGGGGTCTCTGAGTGTCTGGGTTCATCTCAGAAGTACTATGCCGTGTGTAGCACTGGATAAATATCATCACTAGTCCATCTACCTGGGTCTATGCAGTGCTACTGGTGGTTGGCTCAGGCTAGCTCCCTGTACAGGTACCATAGTACTAAACTGGTGGCTATATTTGGCTTGCTCCTCACCTGGGCCCAGTGACATCAGACTGGTGATATGTGTGTGTGTGTGGGGGTGGTGGTGGAAGGTCTCATCTCCTCCAAGGATAAAGTTTAAAACCCTGGATATTTCTTCTGTATACCTGAGGAGCAATTACAGCTATTCATAATATCAAAGAAAAGCAGAGAACATAAGTTGCATAGTGACCTTTAATTTATTTCATGGAGTTTTATAGAAGCCAGTTAGTGAAGTTCTCTTGTGTATGAAAATAAATGATATTTTAAGCTCTGTTATTATGGAACAAACCCCAAATAACAAATGATCTACTCTTTCGCATAGAACCACAAATTGAGTCTTCAAGAGTTTCTGCGTTAGATTTGATTTCCCAGATGCATATTAGTCGAATTTTCTATATAAACCAGACTACATCTTGCCCTCATCACTTTACCAGCTTTCAAGGTCTTTCCCTCTCCCCCTTTGAATGACATTCTGCGTCCCTATGCCCAGTCTTTATTTTTCATCCTCATTAACTCATATTCTTTCTTAAAGGTTATGTCATAATTTCTATCTCATGGAAATTCCACTTTATCTCCTAATAGTACTATATAATTTATAGTGAAAACTTTAACTCTTTGACAAATGATAAGAAATAAACTCTTAATTATGAGGGAAGTAACCCTAGATATAGACAGATCATCTTCCTACCTAACATGGTTTGGATATATCTAAGGAAAAAATTCCTCACCAATCCTACAAAACCGAACTCTAGTGAGTTGTTCTTGCTTTGTTTGCTCCCCTGCTCATGTTATCCTAAAAATGAGCGGTTTAATGCTAGACTGACTCACCTGGGGATCCATCCCATATACAGTCATCAAACCCAGACACTATTGTGAGTGCCAAGAAGTGCTTGCTGACAGGAGTGTGATATAGCTGTATCTTGAGAGGCTCTGCCAGAGCCTGACAAATATAGAGGTGGATGCTTGCAGCCAACTATTGGACTGAGCAAGGGGTCCACAATGGAGGAGCTAGAGAAAGGATCCAAGGATCTGAAGGGGTTTGCAACCCCATAGGAAGAACAACAAAATTAATCAACCAGAACCCCCAGAGTTCCCAGTGACTAAAACACCAACCAAAGAATAAACATGGAGAGACCCATGACTCCAGCCATATATGTAGCAGAGGATAGCCTTGTAGAGTATCAATCCAGTGAAGGCTCGATGCCCCAGTGTAGGGGAATGCCAGGGCAGGGAAGCAGGGATGGGTGGGTGGGTTGGGGAGCACCCACATAGAAGCAGGGTGAAGGGGATGGTATAGGGTGTTTCAGAGGGGTGTGAAACTGGAAGAGGGATAACAGTGAAATGTAAATAAAGAAAATATTCAATAAAAATGAAGTGTAAATTGCCCTGTGAAGGTTCTGTGCCCCAGTGTAGGGGAAATGCCAGGGCCAATAAGTGGGAGAGGGTGGGGTGGCAAGCATGGGGAGGGGGGAGGCAACAGGGGTTTGTTCTTGTTGTTTTTGTTTGTTTGTTTGTTTGTTTGTTTTTTGGAGGGGAAACTGGGAAAGGAGAAATCATATGACATGTAAATAAAGAAAATATCTAATAAAAAACATATAAAAAAAGAAACAACCACTTCATTATAAAAAAAGAAATGTAAGCAAGTAAAATGATTAATAAATTTTTTAAAAAGGAAAAATATAAATTTCAAATGACTTTGGTTAGTGAGTTCTCCTCTTTCCTGCTTAACTACAGATCAACTAGCTGGTACCATGGCCTCACTACCATTCTGGGCATTGCATCAAGAGAGTCTGCAGATGGCTCACATCTCTGACACTTGGACAATTTTTTCTAGAAGTAGGACTCAGCATGCTCATCTAGTCATGGCATTGAAAGACAAAAAATACTTATTAGTATCTTAAATATATCATCCATTTCCCTTTATTTAATTTCTCATATTTCTTAATTTTGGCATGAGTCAAAAATAACAGTGCCTTAAAGTCATGATGATGTTGCTAAATCCATTATGAGAAGATTTGTGATCTTTCTTGTTTAAAAAAATAGTTGTTATATTTGTTTGGTATCTCTTGATCATCTTATAATTTTGTCTACTATTTATTTATTGGGAAGCTTATATATTTGTTTCCATTTCATAGTACAGTATGGCACACTATAGGTATGCTGCCAAGGGATTTCTAAAACAGAGTGAAATGTCCGATTATTTCACCTAAGTTTAAGCTATGTTTGCTGTTTATGTCATAAAGGATCAAGAATAAGCTTTAACTTATGTAAAATCATCTAATAAAGAACAGACTTTACATAAATCCCTTTAGACATAAACCATGATTTAAATCAAAATATTATATGCAAAGTAGGCATTGTTTTTTGTGAGTCAAGCTTTCGCATAGGCCTGGAACTTACTGAATGGGTTTTTCTAACCGGCCAGCAAATCCATCCAAACAGAGGCATTGCAAGTGCTTGCCAACATATATGGCTTCCTCACATGCTTCTTGAGCTTGAACTCAAGTTCTAAGACTTGCATGTCCAGCACTTTAGTAACTGAAGTATCTACCCCAGCCCTACTTTACATTTAGCTGTACAAAACTGTCAAGCACCAGTGTCCCAATGAAGACTATAAGCCTCTAGATATACCATTTATGTCCCCAGGTCCTGTTTCCTTTATTGTTTTCCTTCATAGTCTCGACTCAGTGTAGCTGGGGACATATTTAAAGGCCACTTCATATTGCTATAATTTTGTAAATCTAATGATAGATATCATGGCATAAAAATTAAAGGTCCCATTTTATTCTGTAATTTTCTATAGGTAGTAGGTGGCTAGCTCTTCCAAGCCGGATGTATAGAGCGGTCTATATATCTTATGGAGGAGGGACACTGTTACTGCAATATTCTCCAAGCTTCTGTCACTTAATGGCCAGCTGCAGGCTTTCCTCAGTCCCCCATTCTAAGATGATGAAGCATAACAAATCCTAAATGAGGGAGGAAATTGATTCTGCTGGGCAGTAAAGTATCTGAAAACTGCCTGGCAGGTCAGGCACATATTGCTGTGCCTCCCTATTCCTGTTTCACTCTGTTGTATGTCTCCTTATTTTTCCATGCAAAGAAGCAAATAATTTTGACTTTGCAGTTCTGCAGAATTTATGATGATCAGATGATCAGTATTCCTGGATTTCTAGCTGTAGGCAAGAAGTGGTTTATTAAAGTTCTA
The DNA here is from genome assembly GCA_019843815.1 of Montemys delectorum. NCBI lineage: Eukaryota > Metazoa > Chordata > Mammalia > Rodentia > Muridae > Montemys > Montemys delectorum. Next base: position 7,177 of record JADRCD010192247.1, read on the forward strand.
TTTCCCTATGTGAAATCGGGTTAGTGGTTTGCCTTTTTCTCATGGGATTATTGGCTTCTGTAGGAAGTAGGTATATATGGTGAGTGGCCACTGAATGTACCACCAGCCAATGCCAATGCTGCTGTTTTCTGGGTAGGTATACTCTGTTCTTATCATCAGGACTATAAAGTCCTTGATTTTTGTGTTGATAAGGGTGTGGTCTAACATATTTTTCCTAGAGAAATGCAAAACACATTTCCTCTTACCCCAGAAAGGGAGCCTTTGGCAGACAAAAGTTCATATTCACCAAAGTCCAACATGATGAATCTATGAATTTTATGGAGTTGCTTAAGGGAATTTGGGTAAGAGCAATCAGGTATTTGTAACAGCTTAACCCAGAGACCATCCACAGTGGGATACATTATCACCAGCTACCAAGATGCCACACATTCCCATTGTCACTGTGAGTCACATGTCATCCACCTGCACATACACATTTCTTTATAAAAAGGTTAGTCCTTCCCTTCTTCACTCTCTTTTTCCATTAACCCTCACCCAGAAGTAGTCTCTGTATACCACCTCACATTAAACCACCCACCTGAGATCTATCACAAGGTGTGACTTTATGGTCATCGCTTAGATTGTAACACAGGTTCAAGGGTCTTCTTTATGTGTAGATCATTTTTGTTTTTAGCCTATTCCAGGCATCTCAGCTGCCTCTACTTCTTCTAGGCAGCTCAGCTTATTTGAGTATGTCTCTCAGCAGTCCCCCCTCCTCTCTCTCTCTCTCTCTCTCTCTCTCTCTCTCTCGTGTGTCTGTGTGTCTGTGTGTCTATGTGTCTGTGTGTCTATGTGTCTCTGTGTTAAATGATGTGGTATATCTTTTGGTTCCATCTGTGGATCCATGTCCTTTGCTTCTTCCGTTACAGGGTGTCTAGATGGGAACAGGTGGAGTTCTGCAGGGTCCAGTTCAGGCTGGGAGTACTGGAGTGGAGAGCAAGGTCCAGGGCTTTTCTGAGGTTCATAGTGTTACAGCTCTTTTAGGTGAAGGGCTTTGATGATTTTTAATGAAGCAGCTCTCTGAGATTATTTTAGCTTAGAATAAAGATATACACAATTTTATTCAGGGTGGATTTGAATGCATATACTTTATTTGGGGTGACCCAGGAGTACCTATGAACTTTGGAGAGTGGAAAGGTGTTTTCAAGGTAAACGAAAATCATTGGTTAGAATGTAAAGTTCTCTAAACACCTCATTTGTGTGGTGAGACATAACAGGAATCCCAGGTACTTTCTGAGTTGGTTCTTATGGAGCTGGCAAAGAGGAAGCTGAACTTGTAATTTCACCAAGGCTAAGTGACATCCACAGGTATAGGGTAGGGATTTTGAACTCTCCAGACAAAGTCAGGAAGAAGAATCACTGTTAGTAAAGGGAGTCAGCCATTTTCACTAAGCTCAGGGCTTTTGGATAATGTCAGACTTTGATCTTAGTTGGCAGTCAGGGTATACTAGTGCATAGGCTTAGTTTCAGGGACTGAGGTTATTGAGTTGTTTACCTCCTGAACATAAGATGCTTTCCTGTTGGATGGAATATTTCTGTTTTGCTTAGAACACCTGCTCTTTCATTTCTCCATTAACATCCTCTTTTCTTCTTTTCTTAAAATAGGTTTCCTTATAAGATGAAAAGTTTTAACTCAGAAGACACTGCTATGAAACAATGTCTAAAATAGAAACTTTGTCCATGGTCAATGATTTTCAGCAAATATTGTTGAGGATACACTTTGAGAAAAACACCAATCTCTTATCCACCCCTTACTCAAGTCATCATGATCTATACGATTCACTCTTTTTGCTCTGTTCTTTTATATTTTTGTCTGAGGGTACTAGATAGTTCATATTGTTGTTCGTCCTAAGGGGCTGCACACCCTTCAGCTCCTTGGGTCCTTTCTCTAGCTACTTCATTGGGGACCCTGTACTCAATCCAATGGATGGCTGTGAGCCTCTACTTCTGTATTAGTCGAGTACTGTCAGAGCCTCTCAGGAGACAGCTATATCAGGCTACTGTCAGCCAGAACTTGCCAGCATCCACAATAGTGTCTGGATTTGATGTTGAATATGGGAAAGATTCTCAGGTAGAGCAGTCTCTGGAATGTCCTTCCTTTAGTCTCTGCTCCATAGTTACTCTCTGCAACTCCTTCCATGGATATTTTGCTCCTCCTTTTAAGAAGGAATGAAGTATCCATACTTTGGTCTTCCTTCTTCTTGAATTTCTTGTGGATTGTATTTTGTGTATTCCAATCCTCTGGACTAATATCCACTTATGAGAGAGTGCATATCGTGTGTATTCTTTTGTGATTGGGTTACCTCACTCAGGATGATATTCTATAGATCCATCCATTTCCCTAAGAATTTTATAAATTCATTGTTTTTAATAGCTGAGTAGTATTTGTACAGATAAACCACATTTTCTGTATCCATTCCTCTGTTGACGGACATGTAGGTTGTTTCCAGTTTCTGACTATTATAAATAAAGCTACTATGAACATAGTGGAGCATGTGTCCTTATCTTTTGGATATATGCCCTTGAGTGGTATAGCTGTGTCCTCTGGTAGTACTATGTCCAATTTCTGAAAGAATGAACAAACTGATTTCCAGAGTGGTTGTACCAGCTTGCAATGCCACCAGCAATGAAAGAGTGTTCCTCTTTCTCCACAACCTCTCCAGCATCTTCTGTCACCTGAGTTTTTTATCCTAGCCATTCTGACTCTTGTGAAGTGGAATATCTGGGTTGTTTTTGATTTGCATTTCCCTGATGACTAAGAATGTTGAATATTTCTTTAGGTGCTTCTCAGTATTTCATTATTTGAAAGTTGGGAGTTATTTGTTTAGCTCTGTACCCCATTTTTAATAGGGTTATTTGGTTCTCTGGAGTCTAACTCCTTGAGTTCCTTGTATATATTGGATATTAGCCCTCTATCAGATATAGGATTGGTAAAGATCATTTCCCTATTTGTTGCTTGCTGTTTTGCCCACTCGACAGTGTCTTTTGCTTTTTAGAAGCTTTCTAATTTTATGAGGTTCCATTTGTTGATTTTTGATCTTAGAGCATAACCTATTGGTGTTCTCTTCAGGAAATTTTCCCCTGTACCCATGTGCTTGAGGCTTTTCCCCACTTTCTTTTCTATTAGTTTCTGTATGTCTGGTTTTATGTGGAGGTCCTTGACCCACTTGGACTTGAGCTTTGTACAAGGAGATGGGAATGGGTCAATTTACATTCTTCTACATACTAACTGCCAGTTGAGCTAGCACCAATTGTTGAAAATACTGTCTTTTTTCCACTAGATTGTTTTAGTTCCTTTGTCAATGATCAAGTGACCATGGGTATGTGGGTTCATTTCTGGGTCTTCAATTCTATTCCATTGATCTACCTGCCTGTCACTGTACCAATACCATGCAGTTTTTATCACAATTGCTCTGTAGTACAGCTTAAGGTCTGGGATGGTTATTCCACCAGAGGTTCTTGAATTGTTGAGAATAGTTTGGACTACCCTGGGTGTTTTGTTATTCCAGATGAATTGCAAATTGCTCTTTCTAAGTCTGTGAAGAATTGAGTTGGAATTTTGATGAAGATTGAATCTGTAGATTGCTTTCGGCAAGATGGCCATTTTTACTATATCAATCCTGCCAATCCACAAGCATGGGAGATCTTTCCATCTTCTGAGCTCTTCTTCAATTTCCTTCTTCAGAGACTTGAAGTTCTTGTAAAACAGGTCTTTTACTTGCTTAGTTAGAGTCACACCGAGGTATTTTATATTATTTGTGACTATTGAGAAGGGTGTTGTTTCTCTAATGTCTTTCTCAGCTTCTTTATCCTTTGTGTAGAGGAAGGCCTCTGATTTACTTGAGCTAATTTTATATCCAGCTATTTTGCTGAAGTTGTTTTTCAGAGTTAAGAGCTCTCTGGTAGAATTTCCCTTTGATCTGCTTTTGTTGTCGAATTACTCTGGGTAGGACTTCCAGTACAATATTGAATAGGAAGGAAGAGAGTGGGCAGCCTTGTCTAGTCCCTGATTTTGGTGAGTTTGCTTGAAGTTTCTCTCAATTTAGTTTGATGGTGGCTACTTGTTTTCTGTATATTGCTTTTATTATGTTTAAGTATGGGTCTTGAATTCCTGATCTTTCCAAGACTTTCATCATGAAGGGATGTTGGATTTTGTCAAATGCTTTCTCAGCATCTAATGAGATGATCATATGGTTTTTTTCTTTGAGTTTGTTTATATAGTGGATTACATTGATGGATTTTCATATATTGAACCATCCCTGCATCCCAGGGATGAAGCCTACTTGATCATGATGGATGATCATTTTGATGTGTTCTTAGATTTGGTTTGTAAGATTTTATTGAGTACTTTTTCATTAATATTCATAAGGGAAATTTGTCTGAAGTTTTCTTTCTTTTTTAGGCCTTTGTGTGGTTGAGGTATAAGAGTAATTGTGGCTTCATAGAACAAATTGCGTAGAGTATTTTCTGTTTCTATTTTGTGGAATAGTTTGAGGAGTATTGGTATTAGGTATTCTTTGAAGGTCTGATAAAACTGCATTAAACCCATTTGATCCTGGGCTTTTTTTGGTTGGGAGACTATTAATGACTGTTTCTATTTCAATAGCAGATAGGGGACTGTTGAGATCATTTATCTGATCTTGATTTAACTTTGTTACCTGGTATCTGTCTAGAAAATTGTCCATTTCATCCATGTTTTCCAGTTTTGTTGAGTATAGGTTTTTGTTGTGGGATTTCATGGTTTCTTGGATTTCCTCAGTGTCTGTTGTTATGTCTCCCTTTTCATTGATCTTGTTAGTTAGGATACTGTCTCTGTACCCTCTAGTTAGTTTGGCTAAGGGTTTATCTATTTTGTTGATTTTTTTTCAAAGAATCAGCTCCTAGTTTGATTGATTCTTTGTATAGTTCTTTTTGTTTGCATTTGGTTGATTTCAGCCCTGAGTTTGATTATTTCCTGCCTTCGACTCCTCTTGGGAGAATTTGCTTCTTTTTGTTCTAGAGCTTTCAGATGTGCTGTCAAATTGCTAGTGTATGCTCTCTCCAGTTTCTTTTTTGAGGCACTGTGAAATATATATTAATTTTGCTATAAAGATTGTGGTAGAAATCAAATTTCCTTGCAAACTTTAAAGGTGTATAGGTGACAGCTTCTGTTCAGAGTAATTTACACCAGAAAGCTAAGTATCTGATTGAGGCTACATGTGACAATCTGTCTGAAAATGTACAGGGTGCCCACAGAGTGAGTTGGCTCATGCTAAATGTGTGTGTGTGTGTGTGCGTTTAATATA
>JADRCD010192247.1:15000-17077 GCA_019843815.1 Montemys delectorum
AAATGAGAATTGAAGATAGTATCTATGGGCTTTAGTCCATAAAATTCATCAAAAGGCTTTATGAAACAAAGGAGTGTGTTCTCTTCTCAAGGAATAAAATTTGTATAAAGTAAGGAATGTGCTTGCAGGTGACTTATAGCTTTCTAGGTCATCAATAATGATTTTCCAGCATTGTGATCACTATCATCCACCCTCTCATCATGATTAATTTCTTTATTTCCTCCCTTCTCTCATGTTGCTATGTTCTTATACCAAGAACATAGCTGTTACATGATGTTCAGGTAACAGTAAGTTTGGAGGAGATTTCAGATCTCTTTGCTTTTTTTCCATTGAGTCAAATGCCACATTAGTTTCATGCATCCATGCTAATAGAATATAATGTATTCATTGAAACCGTGTACATATTACCTGGAATGCATAAATTTGGACCTAGAGAGAATGTCTTATTTTGGTATTGCTTTAATATTTGCTTGGGCAGTTTAAAATACAAAGAGATAGGCTAAGAGCAGTATGTGAATCCATGTGTGTGTTGTGGGGAGAGGACTTTACGAAGGCTCTGCTCATTGCCTGTTCTCGTGTGTTTCTAAAGCTTTGTATACAGTATGTTTTCTGTTTAGTGAAACCTAAAAGTACACATGAAGAAATGGGAATTTCTTAAAAAAATTTTATTTTATTATTAAGCCAGCCTCATTGGGAAGTGTGAAGCTCTGACTCTAGAAAGTAATACAGAAAAATATTTTTTTCCATTTGAACATATTAGATGTATACCCAGACTTTATGAAAACAAAACAAAACAAAACAAAACACAAAGAAAAGAAGCATGTTTGCATTGTGGCCTTAGCCAGGACACTTCTGGTTTCCAGGAGAAAGCTGCAATGTGAGCAGTCCCCAGTCCTTGCCAAAATAAACAGCCAAGGAAGCTACACCTGCTGTGGCAGAAGTCCCTGATGTAGAAGTTAGGTAGTGAGGAAGCATGGGAGAAGAGTCCAACCTGGTTTCCACTAAGAACCACCATAAACATAGGCATGGCCTGAGAAACTGTGAGCAGTCAGAAGAAAGGATTCTGCAGCATCCCTGTGGAGTACAGTTTACTCAGATCACACATCTTTCCCTTACCACACTGACAGGTAGTTAAGAAACTGTTTGCAATTCCTTTCCTCCTTTTAAATATGCTCCATTGCATGTTTATTATGGGAAAGAGATGAAAAAATATTTCTTTCAGACTCTAGATTGGGAATTATTAGGAAAGGAAATGGTGCACCTGGTTATGATGTCAGGTCTAAAGCAGACTCAAGAATGATGATGCAAAGAAAGGGAGCAAAGTGGTCATCTGGAATCTGAGATGGATCTCTTTGAAGTGGTAAGGCCTGATTGTAAGTGAGATGTTCATTAATGTCACCTTTTAACATGTACAACGACCAAAACTACCATCACCCACCATGCTAATAGTCCTGATGCCCCATGCATGATTGAGACAAATGAGAGAAGATGCAGATAAAAATCACTGCAGGGAGGAAATGTGGCCTCAGAAAGCTATGCCCAGATGGTTGATGCATGTAACCATGCATGGAAGATCGATACATGAGAAAACCATCATAAATGAAAGACAGGCGTTAGCTGCTTTTCAAAATAAAATTCTTATCACTAAGGCATCAAAAATCACACAACAGTGTCAGAGAAGTCATGGGAGGAAGCCTGTAAATCATAAATTTATAACTTCAGGAGAAAAGAAGAGAGAAAGTCTGGGAAAGTGTAGTTTCGTGATGAACAACGTTTCTGTGTGACTATCCCTGTTGCTCATTTGACATAGGCATCTAAGAGTAACCTGACAGTTTAACAGGAAGACACTGAGAGTGCCTGTGAAAATCCAGCCCCAACCAGTGCACAGCAATAGAATCAGCAAGAACCCAAGTCTCCACATACTTATGTACTCATGATCACATGTTCATCCAGGGGCATTGTGAATTTCCATTTAGTAAGAAGGAAAATTCCCTGGGATAAATAAATTGAAAGAAAGAAAGAAAAAATGGAGGAAGGAAGGAAGAAAGGAGAGAGAGAGAGAGAGAGAGAGAGAGAG
>JADRCD010192247.1:17177-27252 GCA_019843815.1 Montemys delectorum
GAGAGAGAGAGAGAGAGAGAGAGAGAGAGAGAGAGAGATATGAATGGGAAACAGCCAAAGACTAAGATTCTGTACCTTTAACAGTGTCTTAGATTTCCCTGTGAAAAGACATCAATGAGAAAAGCCACTGTGGGAGGATGCTCTCTGGGGATTTTAGTAATACCAAAGCTCTTTAAAGAGTGTGGATTGTGGATGCTGGTAGCATTTCAGTGGAAAGCAGGTTTTTTTCTCTGTTTCCATGGCTCAGCAGATCCCTGTGTACAGCCCTAAACAAGGAGAAGAGTGGGGAGCAATGTCCATCTCAGGAAAGAGGGAACTGCATTTCCCATATCTTTCTTTTATTTTTATTAACTTTTACAGTTGCCATAAAAAGAAATGGGATTTACTATGCACTTTCATCTGTTTATGCTTCATCCCCAGTTCTCCTCCCTCCTCTTTACTCTCATTTTTGGTCTCTTCCATTCCTGGAATGTTCTCCTTTCTGCTTTCATGTTATACAAATTTCATTTCCTTCTCTTATTTCCCTCCTTTCTCCCTTAATTTCTATCACTCCTCTCATAGTCTCCCTTATAATTTCATGTTCTACATATTTACTCAAACATGTATTTTTATTTATTTATTTAACCTGAGAGGGTTATTTTTTCTTTCATTTTTTTTTCTTGGATATTTTATTTATTTACATTTCAAATGTTATCACCTTCCCAATTTCTTCTCTGGAATCCCCAATCCCATCCTCCCTCTCCCTGCTTCTGTGAGGGGACCCACCCATCCATCTACTCCCCCCTTTCTTCCCTGGCATGCCTCTAAACAGGAGCATTGAGCCTTCACAGGACCAAGGGTCTCTCCTCTCACTGGTGTCAGACAAGGACATCCTCTGCTATGAGTGCAGCTAGAGCCATGGGTCTCTCTCTATGTATACTCCTTGGTTGGTGGTTTAGTCCCTAGGAGCTCTGGGGGGGTTCTGGCTGGTTAATATTATTGTTCTTCCTATGGGTTACAAACCCCTTCAAGTTCTTCAGTCCTTTCTCTAACTCCTCCATTGGGGACCCTGTGCTCAGTCCAATGGTTGGCTACGGGCATCTGCATCTGTATTTGTCAGTCTCTGGCAGAACCTTTCAGGAGACAGCTATATTAGGGTCCTGTCAGCATGTACCTTTTGGCATTTATAATAGTGTCTGGATTTGGTGTCTGGATTTGGGATGGATCCCCAGGTGGGGCAGTCTCTGGATCGCCTTTCCTTCAGTTTCTGTTCCAGACTTTATCTCCATATTTCCTCCCTTGAGTATTTTGTTCTCCCTTCTAAGAAGAACTGAAACATCCACACTTTGTTCTTCCTTCATTTAGTGTGTGAATTGTATCTTGTGTATTCAGAGCTTTGGGGCTAATATCCACTTATCAGTGAGTACATACATACTATGTGTGTTCTTTATGATTGGGTTACTTCACTAAGGATGATACTTTCTAGTTCCATCCATTTGCCTAAGAATTTGATAAAATTGTTTTTAATATCTGAGTAGTACTCTATTGTGTAAATGTACCACATTTTCTGTGTCCATTCCTCTATTGAGGGACATCTGGGCTGTTTCCAGCTTCTGACTATTATAAATAAGGCTGCTATAAATGTAGTGGAACATGTGTTCTTGTTATATGTTAGAGTATCTTTTGGGTATATGCCAAAAAACAAGCATGTATCTAAGTGTAAATATAGACTCTCTGCAATGTTTGTCTTCCTGGAGTATGGTTTATTTCATTTACTGGTCTCTAATTTCATCTATATTCTTCCAAGGTCTGAAGTCTATTTTTCGTTGTGGCTAAAACCAGTTCTGTTGAGCATCTTTAGCATTTTGGCTCATCTGTTTTGTGCTGTTAAACTCCTGGAATGATTCCAGATTGTGGCTCTCATGAGTAGCATAGCAATAAAACTGATGAACAAGATTCTCTTATACTTGACAGTTCATTTTGCAGAGTCATGGTCACATAGTAAGGTCCCAACACACTTCAGAAGATGGAAGTAGATATCTCAGTTCCAGTCTGTTGTCATTAAAATGTGGAATCATCTTAAGTCCCCACGTAATGTTGGCTTTGATAATGGTAGCTGTCATAATACCCCCAAGGGCAGATGAGGAAAGACAGGATTTAAGCTGCTGTACATTTTACTTCTAGAAAGAAACCAAGGAAAGCACATCAAATATTTCACTTTGTGTGAGTAATCTATTAGATATGAATGCTCAAGGCAAGGTTGTTGAAGACAATCATATGTGCTGGGCAGCCTAGAAGGCGTGTCAGAAAAGCTGGTACCCAAAGATCTGGCGATTGTAAAGAGCCAATCAAATGCTAATCCAACAAATATTTTCATCAGTTCTGATAGAGAAGGTAAGCCAGGGCTATGTCCATCATGAGCATAGGTCCCAGGATGAGAAATGAGGTCTGTTGTTAGCATATCTGGGACACTTTGAGGAAGCAATGGTTATGAGATGATTCTGAAGATAACAGGAAGAAGTGAACAGTAAATCTCAGATTGAGGAGCAGCCGGATGGAATCTTCTGAGGATATAGCCATGTTTTTGCATTTATGATAGATTCTTCATGGACTGTAGATTTCTTTAAATGTACATCATAGACAACCATGGGACCAAAGGCAAAGAAACTGGGGAAGAACTAGCTGTAGGAGGCAAGTAAGCTCTAACTTTAGTCCATAGGGTTTTGTATGTCCATTTTAGCAATTTTACAAGCAAGGGATTGGTAGCTGCTGAGAAATGTCAGGGCTTCATAATATAAGATCTAATGTAGTATGGACTTTAAAGGGACCAGAAGCCCAAAGAAAGCGACACAAAAGAACAGAATTGAAGGAGCCACCGAGTCACCTGAAATGTGTAAGGAAATGTCTTGTATTATTTCTGAGGATTTGAGAATAAAATGTTGAAAATGTTAGAAGGAAATCCCTGGAGTAATTCTAAAGAAAGTTAAGAACTCGCTGTTCTGTAGAATAAACTTTGGATCAGCTGACCAGTAAGTTCTCTCTCTCTTCTCCCTCCCTCCCTCCCTCCCTCTGTCCTGCCCTTCTTCCCTCTCTCCCTCCCTCCCTACACCCCCTGACCTCTTCATGGAGACCCAAAAAGAACTGAATTACAGGGTTGAAATAGGGCAACTTGTTAATGTTGTCCAGCAAGGAGACCCCTGTTGCCAAAAGAGCAGTTTAGAAAAGACACATGTTGCAAAGGGACCGTCACAGAAAACTCAGCCTGGAGAGGAGGGTGAGAAACATTAGATTTTCCTTCTACTCTAGGAATAACAGAAGACTCCACAAAGGTTCTGACCTATTTTGGAAATAAGGAGGAAAGAAATACTACCAGGATTTCTTAGAAAGCCAGACCAAAAAGCCCGAATAAGGACTGTCTGAAGAAATATAAAGTTGCCAAGAGAAAATAAAACCCAAGTAATAATGCCAGAATTTGTTTCGGTTCCATATGTGAGTGAGCCTCCTCCAAGGACATCAATCCAGAAAATAGGCTTAGCTGATAAAAAACTTCAGAGAAAAAAAAATTCTTAACACAAATTCCTTAAGAGAGAATGGATTTATTTTGACTCCTTTTAAGGGGTGCCATCAATGTCATGGCAGGGAAAGCATGGTTTCCAGAGTGGTCTGTTATGGAGTGGCAGGACCTTGCTAATAATATGGCTGAAACTAGAAATACATGCAACCTCTCAAGCCTATAGCCTAAAGTTTCCAGAATCTCTCCAAATCTTGTCTCTATCCAGAAGTGTTCACTTTGGAGGTTATATCAAACTTTCAATGTTTCCAGACTGTTGTTTACAGATGGTATCTATGAATTCATTTTGTTTAAGCTTCTTCTTCTTCTCTAACACACACACACACACACACACACAAACATACACACAAAAAAATATATATATATATAATTTTGCTTACCAGATTAGACAATGTGTTACAGTCAATGCAATGGAGCAATAGCATAGTGACAGACTAAGAGTGTTGAAGGTCATTTAGGAAGATGGTTAGAGTTAAAATCATTGTGTTTTCCTTACTGCTGATATGAAGATAAACCACAGCTGCTTATTAAGACAGAGAGGTGAAAAAAAAAAAAAAACATTGCACATTAAAAAGTGCTTACTACTTTTCAGAGGGATGTAAAGTAGCTGGCATTAAGAAATTGCAGGAGAAGCAAGATCCCAGGCTACATATAATCATTGGATCAAGTCTAAAATAATTCACTGTCATTCTGCAAGACCCATCCATCTTCTCTCAACACTAATCTACCTTCTGCTACTTAAATGGAGATAGGCTAGAGATCATCACCCTACCATCCATCAAGCCTTCTGGGAGAATTAATTGTTCTGGTTCACTGAGGATATAATATTGGATTTGACTTTTGGCCTAGTCCTGAAATGCAAAATAGCATCCCTTCTATGAGTTAGGAAACTGAAGTAGGGAATTTGTTAGCTGCCACTATTTGTTCCTTTGTTTTCAACCAACACAGCTGGAGAGATGGTTCAGTGGATAAAACACTCACACATCAGGATCAGGTGTGGGAAGAGACAGGAATGATAGACAGAGGGTCAGGAAATTGAACTGAGGTATTTAGCAATGGGAGATGGGGAAGTGGGGTAGCCACTAGAAAGTCCCAGATGCCCAGGAAAGCAGAGGATCTCAGGACCCAACGTGGATGACATTAGCTGAAATAGCCAACAAAGGGGAGGAAGAACCTGTAGAGATCATATCTAGAGGTTAGGCAAGGCCTCTGGTTGAGAGATGGGGCTACCCAATCATCTCCAAATTTTTAACCCCAAATTGCTCCTGTCTAAAGGAAATACAGGGACAAAGTGTAGAGCAGAGATTGAAGGAAAGGCCATCCAGAGACTGTCCCACCTGTGGATCCATCCCATATACTTACACCAAACCCAGACACTATTGTGGATGCCAAGCAGTGCTTGTTGATAGGGTCCTGATATAGCTGTCTCCTGAGAGGCTCTTCCAGAGCCTGACAAATACAGATGTGGATGGATTGAGCACAGGGAACCCAATGGAGGAGTTAGGGAAAGGACTGAAGGAGCTGAAGGGGTTTGCAATTTCATAGGAAGAACAACAATATCAACCAACTAACCAGACCCTCCAGAGCTCCCAGGGAATAAACCATCAACCAAAGAGTACACATGGAGGGACCCATGGCTCTAGCTGCATATGTAGCAGAAGATGGCCTTATTTGGCATCAATAGAAGGAGAGGTCCTTGTTCTTGTGAAGGTTGAATGCCCCATTGTAGGGGAATGCCAGGACAGTGAGGTGGGTATGGGTGAGTGAGTAGGGGAGCACCTTCATAGAATCAGGTGGAGGAGGGATGGGATAGGGGGTTTCCAGAGAGGAAACAAGGAAAGAGGATACCATTTGAAATGTAAATAAAATCCCTGCCCCCAAAGCAACAATAAACAAACAAACAAACAAACAAACAAACAAACAAAAACTACTCACCATACAAGCATGAGGACCTGGGTTTGGATTCCTAGAATGAACATAAAGTGAGAAATTCAGGGTTAGTATGTAATCTCAGTAAGATGAGAGCTGAGGTAGAGAGAGATGAAAGAATCCCCAGAATTGAAGTGGGTAAAGAAAGTAGTGTAGAGTACACAGTGGTGACAAATCAGTGACTTTGCTTTACATAAAGGTAGAAGCCAGGAGAGACACTGGAGGATGAGTGAAAAGTATAGTTCAGGATTCCTGTTTGTCTAAGCTTTTCCTTTCTCCCATTATCTATAAGGGTTTTCTAATGTATCAACTTGACTTAATTTAGGTGACTGCTGAATCCTAATTTCAGTTAAACTCTCAATCTTAACTTTCAGTTAAATTCATGTTGCTTTAAGCTGTCTAAATATTTTATTGTTGTACTGGTATAGTTCTATAAGTATTATATTCTGGATCTTTCTGCTATTTCTGTGTATATAATTTTAATATATAATTACATATGTTGAATTTTCATTATAATCATACAAAGTCAATATAATTATTATCTTCATTGTGTGCATGAGTTACTGCTTAGACAAGAAAACATAACCAGTATTTGGAAGCTTAGGAAACATCCATTAGAGTAACTTTCCAATATATTTTTATTAAGTTGCTAGTAGGTTCTCTTTTAGTCAACACTGATTTTCCAGGAAAAAGTATAGCAAGATCAAGGATTTGATTGGCTGTAAATCTGTACCTTCTATGTTGGATTTATTGATATCTCAGTCAGTGACTATAATGACTAAAGATCATCTTAATGAACACAGGAAAGGTTAAATCTATTGATGTAAGTGAGTTGATAAAGCATGTCAAGGAATGAATACTATTTAAGGTTTTGAGATATAATTCTTTTTTGTTAATACTGTGCTGTTCCTTCACGAACAGCCAGCTCAATCCCAGTCTCTGGATCCTCAGTACTATTGTAACATCTCTTAGTAGAGGCCACTTGAACATGAACACCCACTCTCTGATAAGGAACTACTAGAATGGTCAAATCCCATGTGACTCTGGATTTCATTTCTTCATGCGATAGAATAATCTTGCTCTGAATCCAGTCACAAAATCAATTGAGGACATTCATCTTGTGTGGATTATCTGTGGCCACATCCAGTCTGGTGTCAGCCATTCTTGGATTTACATTAGTTTTACCACACACTAGCTAGGCAATCTCTGAGCAGTTATTTACCTTTCCTAAACCTATGATATCTTGTCCTACTTTACTTCATTTTATTTTGATAAAATATTCAAAATGCAAAGTCAGAAGCTGAGGCAAGGACTCAAGGAAGGAGCCTGGATGCAGAGACTGACCCAGAGGCTCCAGAGGAAGGTAGCTTAGTTGCCAGGTCTCTGGATTGCTTGGCTGCTTTCTTGTATAGGTCAGGCTCATTTGTCTAGGGATGGCACAGCCAACAGTAGTCTGTGCCCACCGACATCATCAATTAGCTAAATTTGAAAAAATAATCCACAACCATGTACTCAGGACCATATGATGTCAGTAATTCTTCAATTGAAGTTTCCTCTTCTAGGTTTGTGTCAAGCTAAGAACTCAACTAGAGCTCACTGGGGAGTTAAGCAAAACTCAAATAAATATATTCTTAGGAGAAACCACAGGTAGCTGACAGATTGGAGCTTTGGCAGTGGATGTGGAGGTATATTATGCATAAATTTTATGACCAACAATATAAAGATTAAAAGAATTCTTCACCCATTAGTATCTGAAATACCTCAGATGGCATTAAGTCAGGGACTATAAAACAATGAGATCTATCTGTTTAAACATCTGTGAAGACAGAAGAATTATTAATGCCATATAAGAAGACAAAACATGTTTTGTTTTCTTTCTACCACTATCTGCCTCCCTTACCCTCCAAGGGGTTGATTACAACCCCTACTCTGCTCATGTTGAACTCATTTAGCAGGAAGCGTGTTGGTAGGAAAATTAAATATGAAGTTCTCAAAATTCATAAAGTATCATGTCATTTAAGAAAGCCTAAAACACAAACAAACAAAAACACAGGTTGGGGAGTTGGTCAAGTAATTAACAATGTTTTACGTTCTCTAAGAGGAACAGATTCTGGTTCATAGACCAATGTGAGGAAGGTGATCATTGTTGTTACTTTAGTTCCAGCAGATTTGACCCTCTTTTGGCTTCTGGGGATGCTTGTATATGTGTACACATATCCCTATACAGATATGCATACATGCAAACATACATATGGACATGCACACATAGATACTTACACAACATTCAAAGATAAAACAAATTTAAAAAATGTTACCTGATGATTTTGAAGTCAAAGGCTTTTATTTACACTTTACAATATCTCAGGAAGTTAAGGCCAAAAACTATCTTTAGATTAGGTATAACCAAAGAAAATAGCAAATGTGATTCTCTGTACATCTAAGTCTCACTGGGCCCAAATATGTGAACATGGTATGGTATATTTCCTGTTTAACTGTTCATCAAGGAAGTTTGCTGTCATCAGAAACTATACCTGTAAAAAGAAAACAGTGGTTCTTAAAAGAGGAATATAAAACAGATTTAAACTCACATGATAACCATACATAGACCTTAAACTATGTTAAAATAAACATCTTCAAAGATAGCTACCAATATTCAATTCAGGTAAGAAATCCAAGTGGACATATTCATGAACTTGGTGAGAGGAATTGACAAAGTCATTTCTCACACCACAGAACATTCCAGAGTGGTGTCTGAGGATGCCTTTCATGGTCATCTGCACTCCTCACTACAGCTCTGCACTGCCTTCAGCTTTGCTTTCTTTGTCTTTGCTCTTTTGGGGTCTTAAAATAGACTTTGGTGAAGCCAGCTGTTCATGGAACAGAAGACATAGAGGGAGATAGAAAAGAAAAAGCTAGCTCAGGAAAGCAGAGTGTCTGGCTTAGACTCTGCATAGTTGCTATACTAATCAATATCACAGTAATTAAAATCACCCATGATTAATGGGCTGGTGTTTCGTTAGAGCTTTGTTGTCTGCAAAACCATTTCACAATCTATTTTGTCTAACTGCCTAGCACAATCAAGTCTCAAATCACCAGGCTACCTTTTTCCCTTAACTTCCATTTGAACCATTCTTGTCTATAGAAGTACTTTGCCTTAGGATGCAATTTTAGGGTTTCTCATTTTGTATATGAGAAAAAAGTCCATTTTTTTTCTCAAAAGCAGACTGAAATGGAAATTCAAGGATTGTCACTTACTCTGCCAACAGTTTATTGAATATGTCTTCTTTGTAGTGGAGATCCCTGGCATATCAGGACCCTGAGAGGCTACAACCACAATGTCTGTGACCTGTAGGTGACATCTATTTGCATTATTTTTCTCCAGGAGACACAATGATATTGCTCTCCTTTCGTCTAACCAACCATGAATAGAAGTTTAAATCTTGAGTTTCAACTCTGATCCTTGATTAAGTCAGTCATGAAGATTTCACATTTATACACATACACACAAACACACACACACACACACACATAAGCCCACACTAATTACATATGCAAATACCTTACATTTCAGAAATGCAGAGCCTTTAGGGAGGCAGCTGGATAATCATTACCTGTAGTTGCTCAAATAGATCCAAAACTTAAAATAAATATTACTTGCCTATTATGTTATATGTGTGATACTTCTTACTTTCATGAATTCAACAAGAGATGGTTTTATAGCATTTACAGCTGATGATACCCCAAAACAAGTTTAAATATTGAGATTCTTTTGAAAATAGCTTGGTCAGAAAGCACTTTGTAGAATTTAATTTGAAGGTTTACTCATAGAGCATCAGTGAATTGTCAGGATTTTAATTAAATCCTTGCAAATTATTTGATTTAAACATTTATTTGTCAGTTGTACATTCTTCTCACTTTATGATTCTTTGAAATATTCTTTAAGAAGATAATGACTACGGGAATCCTTCCCATATTCAATCATCAAATCCAGACACTATTGTGGATATCAGCAAGTGCTGGCTGACAGGAACCTGATATAGCTGTCTCCTGAGAGGCTCTGACAGTATCTGACTAATACAGAAGTAGAGGCTCACAGCCATCCATTGGACTGAGTACAGAATTCCCAATGAAGGAGCTAGAGAAAGGACCCAAGAAGCTGAAGGGTTTGCAGCCCCTTAGGATGAACAACAATATGAACTAACTAGTACGTTCAGAGCTCCCAGGGATTAAAACTCCAACCAAAGAGCACACATGGTGGGACTCATGGCTCCAGCAGTATGTGTATAGCAGAGGATGGCCAAGTCAGTCATCAATGGGAGAGGAGGATCTTGGCCCTGTGAAGGTTCTATGCCTCAGTGTAGGGGAATGCCAGGGCCAGGAAGTGGGAGAGGTTGGGGTGGTGAGCAGGGGATTGTTTTAGTTTCTGATTTTTTAAATTTTATTTTAGTTTTCTTTTTTTCTAGGGAAAAAAGAAAGGGAAGGGAGCCTGGGAAAGGAGATATTGTCAATAAAGAAAACATCTAAAAAAGAAGAAAAAGAAGAAGAAGAAGAAGAAGAAGAAGAAGAAGAAGAAGAAGAAGAAGAAGAAGAAGAAGA
>JADRCD010192247.1:27740-40569 GCA_019843815.1 Montemys delectorum
TCCCTCTCCCTCTCCAGTTCATTCTTCATCTGTCTTCCTCTTCCTGTTCCTCTCTCTCTCTTTCCTGCTTTCTCACTCTTGCTCTCTAGATCTCTGAGATGTAAGCTGTTCCAGCTGTTATGTTCTCACTCTACCATCATGGACTCTATACTCTTAACTATCTGAAACTGTAAAATCTAAGTTAAACAATTAAGTTTATAAGTTGCTTTGGCCATGGTGTTTAATCAGAGTCATATAAATGTAACTATGACAATAGTATTCTACCAGGAAGATCTCTTTAGAGAAATCTGGCAAAGAAGGCCACTACCTTGATGGCACATTCATTGCCTCTCCATTTGGGAAGGAAAACATCAGAAGATGTCAATGTGGTGGACCCCAGCTCTATGGAACTGTGAAATCGGGGCTTGCTCGGGCCTCATTCATGCTGTCATAGTCCATGACATAACATAAGATGGGATTTTCCGTGTTGGAGGATAAGTAGTATTAGAACCATTGAGAGGAAACACTTCTTTGATCTGTCAAGAAGTTCATCAATTTGAGGCCAAGGAATGGCATTTTGAGAAGTTTCTGAAGTGAAGAATGACGTCATTTTCAGCACTTGTTTCTCTGGGCAAGAGTACTCCAGAAACAGAAAGATATCAATGAAATTGGTTCAATTGTTAATTTTTGTCACTGATGACTATAAACTATATTACTCAATACTAAAACATGAAACAAAAATTGAGAAAGCACAATATGTAATATTAAGTATAAATTTTATCCAAAGAGCCAATTATTTTTACCAATCATTGGAATAGTGTAACATATTTTTGTGCAGAATTTTAAAGCATTTTTACTTAGTTATAAGTTTTTATTCTTCCCAATTAAAGCTAGAAGGGAAATATATTCCACATACTTGCATTCTGCATTTTGAAGTTGGTTTGAATGGCAGTGGCAGGCACTTAAGCATCATGTTCATGTCAATTTCTTAGCCTCTTGGCCCCAAGTCTACCTATAAATCTAAAATGTAAGAAGTTTTATGGGGAATGACACTCAGTTCAAAATAGAATCCCAGAAGAATAAGAAAGAGAGAGAATTCACTCTGGAAATAAATGATCTATCTCCCAGCCTACAGACTCATCTGTATGGAAGCCAGAGGCATCATCTGATTATTAAGTGCCATGTGGCACTAGATGAGAAGTCCCTGAAATGACCAGGGACAGTGGCCAGAAAACATTTATTGGATGAGCAAAACCCTCTGTGTGCTGCCTTATTTCCACTCAATCTATTTCCAGGACCAAAGCCTGGAATTCTCCCCACTTCTGGTGCTCTGTGATTATTTATTTTAGTGCAGCATCCCGAGGTACAATGGATCACTTGGAGGTAAGCACGTTGCCTGGCTTGGCTCATGATATCCCTTGAATCTTACTTTTTTATTAGATGTTTTCTTTATTTACAATATCTCTTTTCCCAGGTTCCACTCCAAAAAGAAGAAGAAAAAAAATAAAAGAAAAAACAAAATCTAAAACAAACCCTTCTTCCCTCCCCATCCCCCATTTTGTGTCACATTGCTAATCTGTGGGATTACATGCAAGATCTTCCACAGTGATTATACGTATATATATTGTTTACTTGAAGAAAATTTCAGATGAAAATTAAACTTCTGGAACGAAGACACTAGTTTACTACAAAGTGAATAGAGCATCACTAATTTCTGATGCTTTTATTTTCAGACTACTAATGGATGAAAGTTAACTGGTGACCTGTGTAGGCACAGCTGTTGAACACTTCCCAGTGCTTGCCTCCAGCTCCACATGTTAGTCACATTGTGGACCCTCCAGGAACACTTGTCTCTTAGTCTTTTAGCGTCTTCCTAACACTGGATTCCCCCATCTTGATGCACTGGGCATTCATGATTTAAGTGAGAAGTTGCATTTTATAGATTTTTTCATACCAGTGAGCATAAGTGAAATACAGATACACAAAGGCAATCTGCTTGTCAGACGACTTCACTTTACTCTATAATGAAAAACAAAAAGGGCAGAGAATAGCTATAACACGGCAACTCAGAAGCTGCGTGGTATTTTCATTTAACAAGAGATCACACTTGTGCACTTGATCAAAAATACTCCTTTCCTTTCTTTGAAATAACCATGTTAGGGTGCACTCGGCACAAATATTTGAGCAAAAACTGATGTGAAAAATAAAACAAAATTGTTGTGTAGAACACATTTTAAAGATTTGGCAGCCACACAGATGGTTAAAACTGGGTGTGGTGCATAATTTATGTCTTTTTTTTTCTCCCACAATAACTTACAAAGTGACATTTTTAGTCTTTCTAGTACCAACCTGAAAAGAATATACAGAAAATATACGGAACTGGACAGAAGTTACGTGGTTGTGGAACACTGAATAAAACCTGACTGCTATATTCCAGTGAGATACCAAGAATGCCGAAACTCTCAGCAAAGAGAAGGAGCTGGCTTCAGAGGAGGGCATTTTTTCTGCATAGCAATCATTCTAAATGTTAGTAGCAATTATTGCCTTATAAATTTTGCTTTCTGTGGATAGCTCTGGTTACATATTGCTTTATGAGAATGTTCTGGTTACATATTGCTTCTCACCAAGGAGAAATAATTTATACAGCAGCTAAAAGACCTGTTCAGAATATGCAGGTCATAAGGTAAGCGTGAGTGATGTGGGTAGGCAGTTATGCTTTGTAGACATATTGTGATGCACTTTTCTTCAGTAATCTGCCTAATGAGATGGCTGCCTGTTTCCTTCTCTTTCCATTTTATGTGCTTTGTTGTCTTTCAGGACAAGCTCAAGGGTAGTGAGTGTTAGAAATGCTCAAATTCACTTCCACAAAAAATGAATACCAACCTGAATACACCAAAATGGTAGAAGTGGAGTACTCTCTAATCTAAGGATGTCAGAGCTTTCCTGCACCCATTTTTAAATATGGTTACTGCACAGTATAAAGACAATTTACACTCTTATTTGAATCTCTATGTGAGAAGCCAGTGTAGAGAGGTCTGCAGTTCTGGGCTCAAGAGAACCCAGTTATTAAGACTCAGGTTGAAAATATGGTATATAAAGAAAAGCATTTATTTCTCTAAATTGATTTTCACCTTTTCTTTGTCAATTATTATAATTTCTGCACATGTGATGAAAGCATTAGAAGGTCATTAAGTCTCAGTGGGCACTCTTTTCTAATATAATGTTATACGGAAATGTAGGTCTGCAAATTCCACTGTTCTATTACTAATACACATCTGGAACTACTTGCATTTGAGCAGTTAAATGGAGCTTTAGATCACATTTTACCCTGAAAAACTAGGTAACAGACATTTATTAGTGAAATGTAGTATTTTGATAGCTTTGATAATTAATGTCAGAGTAACTTTCTAGGTTTCCTAATGACCATCTCTTACCAGTGTGTATTGTGGGGGGGCGGGGAGCATGGACATGTGTGTATGTGTGCATGCATGTGTATCTAATTGAAATTTAACTGGAGAGAATGGGACATGTTATTTGGGAATCACAGAACTTCTTTACTTCTGCTCATGTCTAAAATAAATTTCCTTACTAATGGTTATTAGTAGAGCTGACTCTTGATTTGGAATTTTGATCCTGGGAATTTTTCTGTCTGAATGATCAAGACATGAGTTTGCAAATACGAGAGCAGGAAAAGAGGAAGTTAGGTATGCATGTCCATACAGAACACAAAATTGAGATACTAATATTCTTCACAGTTTTTGTTTGCCTATTTTGTTTAAATTTTGGGTTATGGTTAGTTTTGAGACTGAGTTTACATGCCTGTCCCAAAATTCATTATGTAGACCAGGCTGGCCTCAAATTCACAGAAATATGTGTGCCTCTGCCTTCTAAATGCTGGAATTTAAGCCAACTAAACATCCGTACCTGGCTGATAAGCATTTTTGAAGCAAATTTATGTATACTAGATATTTTAATGTACAATTATTATCCAATTTGGATTAAATGTTTTAAATATTTACTGTTGTAAAATTATTAGTTGAAAATAATATGTGTATAATGTATTTGGGCCATATTCCCTCCCTATTTCCCCTTCTAACTCCTTCAGGTACTGCAAGCACATTGTCTGTCCATCTCCCATCTTTCTGTGTCTCTTCGTTTCTTTGAACCAGTGTCTCTCTCTGTAGATCTGACTAGTCTCTCCTTGTCATAATCTTTCTTCCTAATTTCCCAAGTGCAGGGCTGTAGGCTCATACTACTGTGCCTGCTTAAAGGTGGCCTTTAACAATTCTAATGCACAATTTCCAGTGTTTACCTATATTTTACAAGATCATGGCATTAAAGTTAATGATGTGCTGTTTGAATTTGTATACAATCTAGTTGTGTATTCTTAAATCAGTTGCTCTTACACTTATAAGTGTTCTGAACATATATGTAAACATCTAGCTTCTCCATTCTTTTCAGTTTTCCTTGTCCATGAGCCTTTCTATATGTATCAATGCAATTTTTGTGTTTAAATTTCTTTCCACAGTGAATGTATTCTTCCTGTCTTTCCTCTACCTAGCCAGTACTCCCATGTCCTTTTACAGTACTGTAAAAGGTGGCTTTTCCCAGATTCTTAGTGCCTTAATGTGACCAGCCTTGTAGTATTCTGTCTAATTATGCTGTTTCCTATGACTACCATGATCCAAAGGGGTATGTTTAAACAATTAAAATTAAAATTCCATTTCCTTATGAATAGTGACTTTAGGTCTGGGTCGCTCCAGGATCACATGAGACAAGTATTACTGAAAGAGACCATTCTGCTTCAGTATATTTCCATAATCATACAAAACCCTATTATAGAGAAATGAATCCTATTGCAGAGAAATATTCCAGCACACCACTGTCATAAAAATAAAATACAATTTGAAGTTTCACGGTAGCTTCTAGAAAAAGGCTTTTAAAATGGTGGAACAGATAAAGTTCATTTCAATGGTACATTATATTATATAGTGCATGCAAATTCAAATTTACTTGTGTATTTGTGGTGGTGGGACTGAACACAGGGTAAGGCATTATTCTTTTGACATGTAACAACATTTGAAAAAGAAAATTTATATCATTCAATTGTATGTCTTCAAACTCATGTTTATACTATAAACTTAGAGACTTTCTCAACTGCATAACAGTTTTTAACTGAGAAAACTTGGTGGGACTTAGGTATTAGAAAAGTCAGGGTTGAAACAGTGAAATCACAGTTTTAAATTGCAGACTTCACCCAAACAGAGTGACAACAATTTTAAAATTTGATTGAATTAATAACAACAACAAAAGAATAAAAAGGTCCAGAAACACACCACACCACACACACACACACACACACACACACACCATAAAACCACAAAATTGGAAACAATGCTATGTAAGCAAAAGTGTTATTAAGGTAAAAAATGGCCAAAGAAAGCAATGTGAAACCAAACTTCTCAAAAACTACCATTAACTTCATTTTGTGTTGGCCATCTGTTGCTGGGCATGGGGCCTGTCCTTAAAGGTGGTGTGAATATCCAGTGAGACTGTGAGTTGGGGTTTTACTGCTCTGAAAAGAAACCTGAAAAGATACCATGATCAAGGCAACTCTTCTATGACCAACATTTACTTGGGACTGGCTTACAGGTTTAGTGGTTCAATCCACTATCATCAAGGCAGGAGCATGGCAGCAGTCAGGCAGTCATGGTGCAGGAGAAGCTGAGAGTTCAACATTTTGTTCTGAAGGTAAACAGAATATTGACATCCTCAGGATGCTAGAAAGAAGCACTCAAATGCCACCCCCACAGTGACACACTTCCTTCAACAAGGCCATATCTACACTCCAGTAAGGCCACATCTCCAAATAGTGCTACTCCCTGGGCCAAGCCTATTAAAACCACAACAGACTCTAATGGAGAAAACTAGTTTTTCTTTAGCAGATGGTTTTCAGTTGGAGATAGCACCTTGTTTAGAGAAAGGAGCTTGTGGCCATTTCTCACTCTCGGGCCCGAGACTCTATCTGGCTGGGATCTCTGCAGGCTCTGTGAATGTTGCCACATTCTCTGACTATTTTGACTTTTATAATAGAATTTGTTATATTCTTGACAAACATACGAAGTCTTGACAGTAATGTTATTCCAAACACCCATGAATGTTTATATTTGTTGCACTTTCTTCTTTATGCATTTTATTTTTAAATTACTACAACAATTATGGTGGTTTAAATAGTTAAAATATAAATATTGATACCATATAAAAAATACAACTTGTACCCCTAATATGATGGAACTGCCAGAAAAATTAAACGGACCATGCTACTTCTAAGTATGGTTTTGAGCAGTTGGAACAAAGTGATACTCTGATTAAAAAAATAAGTTCAGATTTCTTTAATCTTCTTCCACTAACCAGATATAAGAGCCAAACTGCAGTTTAATTGGATGTGCCATTCAATAATAGGCATATTAAGCAGCATATAATAATAACTACACAGGGCATCGTGATTTTCACTATTGTTAATTATACCTAGTAAAAACTACTAGGTATGTGAAGAAAAAAATGGACCAAACTAACTGGAGTAGGACATGAAAATAACAAGAATTTGGGCCACCGGAGGCTGTGGGGTCACCATGGGTATACACAGTGGCTCCTTCCCAACACAGCGGCTATCTCTGGCTTGTTAAATGCTGTCATTCATGAGCATTGCATTTCTTTCATTTTCATGTTTCAAAAGAGAAAATCGTGGACACAGGAAACTGAATATAAGTTTTGAAATTAACTTTTATCTTAATCTTATTGAATTTCAGTCCTACATAAAAAAAGAGATACTCAGTGTAAAGGGAGAGGTAGATAGATAGATAGATAGATAGATAGATAGATAGATGATAGATAGATGATAGATACATAGATAATAGAAAGGTAGACAGACTACTTAACATGATTACGTTTAGTTTTATGCTTATCTGTGTCTAGAGATTCACAGAGGATGAACCCAGGTGAAGTGAGCACGCAGCTCCGAGGCTTAGTTCTCTCAGATCATGGCAGCAACTGTGATGAACTGACAAGATTCCTGAAATATTCAGAACTGTGAAACTAAAGGAGTAAAATGGGTTGATTTGACTCTGAAAAAGGAATACAAGGGAAAAGAAAATGTTTAAGTACTGCACGGTGTGCTTGTGGCATGTTTTCTCATGTCCCACGGTGAGGAGGGAGACAGCACCATGGAGGGCAGGGGTACTGATTTCTCAGCATTGCTTATGGTGGCTGGGTACAGAAAGAATTGTAGCTGCATTTGAATTTCATGGGGTCAATAAGATCAGACATTGACCTGGAAGTGTTTCCTTGGAGAGAGTCAGTTAATTTGGACAGTGTAATTTGTCTTGTTTTTACTCTTTTGACTAGGTAAAACAAACAAATTAAATGTCCAAGGGTTTATTTCTGCTTACAATTAAAGAGTACTGTCTATTAGGTGGGGGAAGTGGGGGGCAGCAGGAGCCTGAAGCAGCTGGTTACATTGCATTCATTTTCAGGGTTTGAGAGTAAAGGATGCTTGCTGCCTGGCCCTCTTTCTCCTCCTAAGTATCCATGGAGACTAGCTAGAGAATGAACCACCCACAGTGTCATTTCTTCATGCCTGAATCAATGCAGTCAGACCACCCTTCACTGTCAGGACTTAAGACCTATCTCCCATATGATGCCAGCTTCTGTCAGGATGACAAAACTAACCATCATGTTGTTTTTTGCCTCTTGAACCTTTCTGAAACAAAAAATTATTTCAAATGGTCTGGTATGGAGTCAAACCATCACAGTCAAAGGCTGTCTGACTATCATGTTAGTGTGAATTTAAGAGCTAGCATTTGGCCAGTGGTAGAAGAGGCCATGCCAATGAAGTGTTTTGCAACTGATGGGGTGTTGTGGATTGAGTTATGAAGTACAGAGCAGCAGGCAGGGAGAGAGTCTCATCAGCATGGTGCATCTGCCACTTGGCTCTGGAACAGTTGTGCATACTGATGACATGCGTAGAACCAGCACATGGAAATTTGACTGATTAAGAGGGTTTTTTTTTTTAATTGGATATTTTATTTGTTTACATTTCAAATATTATCCTATTTCCCAGTTTCCCCTCTGCAAACCCCCCACTGTATCCCCCTTACCCTGCTTCTATGAAGATGTTCCCCCACCCCCTACCCTGTTCCTGTCTCATCATCCTAGCATTCCTCTCCACTGGGGCATCAAGCCTTCCCAGGATCAAGGGCCTCCCCTCCCATTGATGCCAGATGAGGCCCCTTCAGCTCCTCCAGTCCTTCCCCTAACTCCTCCATTGGAGGGTTTTTATGACTAAGAATTTACTTACATTTAACTGAGTATTTCATGGTAAGAACACAGTTGTCAACTGAGAGTAACTGAAAAAATGTTCTCTTGAAATCTGCGGAGGGAACCCAAGAAGTCATTCTATTTTCAATGGTTCCTTTTCAGTTAAATCCTAAAGTCTCAAATCAAATTATTCTTATTTTGCCAGCACTTTCAGGTGCATTTTTAACAACCGCACTGGGTGGTTACTGTTAAGTCACAACCTTGTGACTATATTCTGTTTCTAAAGCCAAAGTTGCCACTACTAAATAATTGAAAATTAAAATATGTGCACTTGCTTTGTTCTGTGTGAGCATCGACAAGAGATCTGTAACAGTCTTGAAAGTAGCATGATTAATGACTATCTATGTTATTTTAATTATTCTTCAGGGCATGGACAAAACTGATCAAAACACTCCCGTTTTCATATTTCTTGCTCATAATAGCTTATAAAAGAGTGAGCAAATCTGATAATAAATTCTTTCTCTATGATCTGACAACACAATCTTGGGGTTCTTGACAATCTTGAGGTACCCAGGTCATGTTCTGCTCCACCTTTAGATTACCAACCAAGTATCATGCTTTCTTTTTTTTTATTTTACTTTTTTTATTAGATGTTTTCTTTATTTACAATCCCTCCTTTCCCAGGTTCCCCTCCAAAAGAAAAAAAAAAAGGAGATAAAATAAAATAAGAAAAAAAAAAAAAACCTAAAGCAATTCCGTTCCCTCCCCCCTCCCGCTGCTCACCACCCTACCCTCTCCTACTTCCTGGCCTTAGCATTTCCCTACACTGGGGCATAGAACCTTCCCAGGGCCAAGGTGCTCTCCTCCCATTGATGACCCACTTGGCCATCTTCTGCTATACACATGCTGGTGGAGCAATGAATCTCCCCATCTGTACACTTTGGTTGGAGTTTTAGTCCCTGGGAGCTCTGAGGGTACTAGTTACTTCATATTGTTGTTCATGCTAAGGGGCTGCAAACCCTTCAGCTCCTTGGGTCCTTTCTTTAGCTCTTTCATAGGGGACCCTGTACTCACTCCAATGGATGGCTGTGAGCCTCTACTTCTGCACCAGTTGAGTATTGTCAGAGCCTCTCAGGAAACAGCCATCTCAGGCTCCCGTCATCCAGCACTTACTTGTTGACATACACAATAGTGTCCAGACCCGATGATTAAATATGGGAAGGATTCCTAGCAGGTAGAACAGTCTCTGAATTGTCCTTCATTTAGTCTCTGCTCCATAGTTAGCCTCTACAACTACTTCCATGGGTATTTTGTTCCCCCATTTAAGAAGGAATGAGGTATCCTCACGTTGGGCTTTCTTCTTCTTGCATTTCTTATGGTTTGTGGTTTGTACTTTGTGTATTCTGATCTTCTACTCTAATATCCACTTATCAGAGAATGCATACCAAGTGTGTTCTTTTGTGATTGGGTTATCTCACTCAGGATAATATTCTCCAGGTCCATCCATTTCCCCAAGAACTTCATAAATTCATTGTTTTTAATAGCTGAGTAGTACTCCATTGTGTAGATGTACCACATTTTCTGTAGCCATTCCTCTGTGGAGGAACATCTGGGTTGTTTCCAGTTTCTGGTTATTATAAATAAGGCTGCTATGAACATGGTGGAGCTTGTGTCCTTATTACATGTTGGAGCATCTTCTGGGTATATGCCCAAAAATGGTTTAGCTGTGTCCTCTGGTAGAACTATGTCCAATTTCTGGAGGAAACGCCAAACAAATTTCCAGAGTGGTTGTACCAGCTTGCAATCCCACCAGCAATGAAGGAGTCTTCCTCTTACTCCACAACCCCTCCAGCATCTGCTGTCACCTGAGTCTTTTATCCTAGCCAATCTGACTGGTGTGAGGTAGAATTTCAGGGTTGTTTTGATTTGCATTTCCCTGATGACTAAGGATGTTGAACATTTCTTTAACTGCTACTCATCCATTCAGTATTCTTCAGTTGAGAATTCGTTGTTTAGCTCTGTACCCTATTTTGTAATAGGGTTATTTGCTTTTCTGGAGTCTAATTTCTTGAGTTCTTTGTGTACATTGGATATTAGCTCTCTATCAGATATAGGATTGGTAAAGATCTTTTCCCAATTTGTTGGTTGCCGTTTTGTCCTATTGCCAGTGTCTTTTGCCTTACAGAAGCTTTGCAACTTTATGAGGTCCTATTTGTCAGTTCTTGATCTTAGAGCATAAGATATTGGTAGACTCTTTCCCACTTTCTTTTCTATTAGTTTGAGTGTATCTGGTTTTATGTGGAGGTCCTTGATCGACTTGGACTTGAACATTGTACAAGGAGATAAGAATGGATCAATTTGTCTTCTTCTACATGCTAACCTCCAGTTGAGCCACCACCATTTGTTGAAAATGCTGTCTTTTTTCCACTGGATGGTTGTAGCTCCATTGTCAAAGATCAAGTGACCATAGGTTTGTGGGTTCATTTCTGGGTCTTCAATTCTGTTCCATTGATCTACCTGCCTGTCGCTATACCAATACCATGCAGTTTTTATCACAATTGCTCTGTAGTACAGCTTAAGGTCCAGGATTGTGATTCCACCAGAGGTTCCTTTATTGTTGAGAATAGTTTTGGCTATCCTGGGTCTTTTGTTATTCCAGATGAATTTGCAAATTGCTCTTTCTAAGTCTGTGAAGAATTGAGTTGGAATTTTGATGGGGATTGCATTGACTCTGTAGATTGCTTTGGTAAGATGGCCATTTTTACTATATTAATCCTGCCAATCCACGAGCATGGGAGATCTTTGCATCTTCTGAGATCTTCAATTTCCTTCTTTAGAGACTTGAATTTTTTGTCAAACAAATCTTTTACTTGCTTAGTTATAGTTACACCAAGGTATTTTATATCATTTGTGACTATTGTGAAGGGTGTTGTTTCTCTAATTTCTTTTTCTGCCTGTTTATCCTTTGTGTAGAGGAAGGCCTCTGATTTGCTTGAGTTAATTTTATATCCAGCTACTTTGCTGAAGTTGTTTATCAGGTTTAGGAGCTCTCTGGTGGAATTTTTGGGGTCACTTAAGTATACTATCATATCATCAGCAAATAGTGATAATTTGACTTCTTCCTTTCCAATTTGTATCTTTTTGTTGTCTAATTGCTCTGGCTAGAACTTCAATACAATATTGAATAGGTAGGGAGAGAGTGGGTAGCCTTGTCTAGTCCCTGATTTTAGTGGGATTGCTTCAAGTTTCTCTCCATTTAGTTTGATGGTGGCTACTGGTTTGCTGTATATTGCTTTTGCTATGTTTAAGTAAGGGCCTTGAATTCCTGATCTTCCCAAGACTTTTGTCATGAAGGGAGTTAGATTTTCTCAAATGCTTTCTCAGAATCTAATGAGATGATCATGTGGTTTTCTTTGAGGTTTTTTATATAGTGGATTACATTGATGGATTTCCATATATTGAACCACTCCTGCAACCCGGGGACAAAGCCTACTTGATCATGATGGATGATCTTTTTGATGTGTTCTTGGATTTTGTTTGCAAGAATTTTAATGAGTATGTTTGCATTAATATAAGGGAAATTGGTCTGGAGTTTTCTTTCTTTTTTAGGCCTTTGTGTGGTTTAGGTATAAGAGTAATTTTGGCTTCATAGAACAAATTGGGTAGAGTACCTTCTGTTTCTATTTTGTGGAATAGTTTGAGGAGTATTGGTATTAGGTCTTCTCTGAAGGTCTGATAAAACTCTGCATTAAACAGTACAGAGTTTTTTGGTTGGGAGACTATTAATGACTGTTTCTATTTCACTAGCAGATAGGTGACTGTTTAGATCATTTATCTGATCTTCATTTAACTTTGGTACCTGGTATTTGTCTAGAAAATTGTCCATTTCACCCAAGTTTTCCAGTTTTGTTGAGTATAGGTTTTTGTTGTGGGATCTCATGATATTTTTGACTTTCCTCTGTGTCTCTTGTTATGTCTCCCTTTTCATTTCCGATCTTGTTAATTAGGATACTCTCTCTGTGCCCTCTAGTTAGTCTGGCTAAAGGTTTATCTATTTTGTTGATTTTCTCAAAGAACCAGCTCTTGATTTGGTTGATTCTTTGTATAGTTCTTTTTGTTTCTATTTGGTTGAATTCAGCCCTGAGTTTTGATTATTTCCTGCCTTCGATTCCTCTTGGGTGTATTTGCTTCCTTTTGTTCTAGAGCTTTCAGATATGCTGTCAAATTGCTGGTGTATGCTCTCTCCAGTTTCTTTTTATAGGCACTTAAAGCTATGAGTGTTCCTGTTAGGACTGCTTTCATTGTGTCCCATAAGTTTGGGTATGTTGTGGCTTCATTTTCATTAAATTCTATAAAGTCTTTAATTCCTTTCTTTATTTCTTCCTTGACCAAGTTGTCATGGAGTAGAATGTTGTTGAGCTTCCACGTATGTGTGGGCATTCTATTGTTTATGTTGTTATTGAGGAACAGCCTTAGTCCATAGTGATCTAATAGGATGCAAGGAATTATTTCAATCTTCTTGTATCTGTTGAGG
>JADRCD010192248.1:0-14514 GCA_019843815.1 Montemys delectorum
TATTTTTTACTCGTTAAGAAGAAATTTAGACTATAAGGAAAAATTTCCAAGAATTAAAATGAAAAGAATAGTGAGAACACTTTTTCTAGAAAAGCATAATGGATTTTATTAACAGAGTACAATACAGCCCACAGTTTGGAAGAGAACTTAAGGATCATTTAATATATACAACACTGACTTTGATGGCCTAATGTGGTTCTGACACTAGAAATACCCTTAGTAGTATCTGAACTAGTTCCCAATACCCCATACAATGACTTATGATGCCACAAAGATACCCAGTCACCATGATTAAAGCAAAAGACTGGTTTCTTACCTGTACTACAGCACAGCCATCAGCAAATCTTGCCAGTTTCCCAGAGGATATTTCTAATTTTCTGTTTAAAAAGAAAAATTTAATATAAAATGACACCAGTACAAGTCTTTGCTATGTAAAAATAGTTGGAGAATCTAGGGGAAAAAAAGAATGAAAGGCTCCCAATCATCAGGAAAAAAACCCATAAGTAAGTAGGAATTATGATCACCAAAGCATAAGAGATTTCAGTGCAGCTTAAAGACATGGGAGCCAAGGTAAAAGATGCATCTGGAGAAGGAACATATGTTAGAGAGAGACGGGAGTCCTAACTACTAACTCCTATCTTATGACTCAGCTTAAAGACATGGGAACCAAGACGCATCTGGAGAAGGAGTATATATTAGGAAGAGAACTCGATTCTGAACTATTAATATTAACTCCATCTTATGACTAAGCTCAGTCTCTCATCATCCCTTGCTTTGTTTGCTATATAAACCTAACATACAAACTCTTCTCTTCCCTGTTAAAATAATTTTAAAATTCCTCTATCAATTTCTGGAAAAAATACAAACTTTTGAATATTGACTACAAAGACTTTCATGTTCTGATATATAAAAGTGTTTTATATGCTAAGTTAAAAATAATAAAGACTATCTTCTGATAAATAACATTTTGAATGCTTAAAACCTTAACAATAAAGAGTTTCATGCCTAACACTGGTGTCAAGACAATTTAGTGGTGGAAAAAAAAAAAACAGTCTTTTTTAGTCAAAGGTGTTGAGATGGTCACATACTCCATAAAAAAATAAAAACTCCACTACCCTTTTAAAGCAAAAAGAAAATTAAAACTTTTGGGGGCAAAAACAGTAGGAATAAATCTCTATAAACTCAGCTAGAAAATATCTTTTTAGATATGACATCAAAAGGCCAAATACATAGGCAAGATGTATGTCATGCTCCTGTCTAGAACCACCCACAAGGCATGAATGTTCACCTAAGTTCTAAAAGTAAAAAGGTATGACCTATAAACTTATCAAATATATTAGGAACATATTTGTGAACACATGGATATATTAAACAGGTAGAACTCATCAAACACAGCCAACCAATGAATGAAGCGGCATCCTCATCTGGACCCCATAGGACATCTAGCAACACCAATAGCGATGAAGCCCTTGATCTGCTATTTGATCACCTCCTGTGTTTCAAAGGACTGACTGGCACACTGACTATCCCTAAGGCTTTAGCTGAATTTGGTCCCTATTAGTTGGCATGGGCCCCTCAAACTGCTGTAAGTCTTCATACTCATATGTCCATCCATCTGGATCCAGTTCTGACCCTCAACTCTTCAGCTGAGCTCTACCCTCTGGCCTGGCCCTATGGGCTTCCAGCAGCTCTCCAAATGGGACTACAACAGTAGTCTCTCAGTATGTGTCTTAGCTCTTTGCCTCTAGTCTAGTAAGTCTTTCAAATCCTTGAACTATCCAACATCTTTAATTCTGTAGTCACTGTTTACAATGACTATAGTTACAGACATATTTATAGAAACATGCAGACATTTACTGTACAAGGTATAATGCATAATCTGAGAGTTGGTATTAGTAATTGATGGTGGAATAAAAGAAACCATGTTTGTCAACAGCCAGCTTATATCAAAGGAAATTTGAACTACCTGGCAAATTGTGACAACAGAACTGATATATAGTATGTTATTCAATGAATTCTGATAATGCAGAAAGCCAGAAAAAATTGGGGGAGGGGTAAAGGGGGTACATGTAATTTTGATTGTTCCACTAAAGCTATTAAACTTATAGTGTTTTCTTTTTGTTGTTGTTCACTTTGCCTCATAACTATTTACTTTTCAATATTATATTGTATAAAATACCTCCAAATACACAGCGGACCCATACTGCATAGGTAGCCTCTGGGGTTTGGAAGTGGGCACTTGGGAATAAGTGGAAGAGTTCTGAAGTTTCCATATGCCAAACCATGTGAGTGAATGCCTACCTAAATAGTCTATGAACATAAATAAGAAGACCGATAGAATGAACAAGCAGAACACAGTTATGGGAAGAGTAAACGTATGCCAAGGGGGGGACACGGGGCAGCGGCCTGCCACACCAAGTAGAGCTTCAGGGGAAAGCTTTTTAAAAAAATTATTATTTAAAACATTCATTCCCCCCCTCCGGTGTGTCTTGTTAACTGAGAAATTTACCTTTTGACCTTCTGTTGGATGGATGGAACTGTACTTTCACTGCAGTAAAACAGGTCTGGCATTCAGCAAAATGACAGGGTCAACTCCGGCTCACACTGGCCTCGGTTCTGGCCATCAGTGGAGCTGGGGCACGGACTGACAACGCATTACCTAGAGGTGGTAGTGGTACGTTTCCCACTTCAGAGCTCGAGGTCTCGGAAAATACATAGAAAGGACGTCAGGGGCACAGGCAGAATAGGACTCAGGAAGTTCAGTGCAGGGCTAGGAGGAAGATACAGAGGCAAAAGGCAGCGGCCAGCTTGGGAAAGGGGGGCGGGGGCGCAGAGAGACAGATTTTAAATCCAGAAAAGGAAATCACGACCTTAGGTTTGGAGTAGAGAGGTTAAAAGAGACTTAGGCTGCTTGATTGCTACCTTGGCGGATTTGGCTACTAGGGCTAGCTGGACAAGACACCGCGTGAAAACCGCGAACTCACACCGTTCCTCACCTGTGTCCCAGGTCCACAGTCACCGCTCTGTACCCGGTGCCGCTCCACAGGGCTCGCACCTGCAAATAGCTGAGTGCCCAATTCCGCCCGGGCCAGCCGAGGGGGCCGAAGGGACTGAGGGGACGGCAGCCCAGCGGTCGGAGCCATGGGCACAAGCAGCACTGCCTGCAGGCCGCCATGACACCCAGAGCGTGGAACGCCCGGGCAGCGCCTCATTGGCCAGCCCGCCTATGGGCGGAGCCGGACGCGGTTTCGTTTCCGTGGAGCCTGGAAACTGCCAAGAAAGCAATCCTTGCGGGCTTTCTACGAAGACACGAGAGGGTCGAACAACCAGAATGCATTTTTCAGTCAGCTTTTTTACCCCTTACCCTTATCAGTGAAAAATAAATACTCCCTTAAAAGAAACTGTATAGATTTTTTAAAAGCCCTTTAAGTAATACTCCACGCGCCGTGTGTGTGTGTGTGTGTGTGTGTGTGTGTGTGTGTGTGTGTGTGTGTGCGCGCGCGCGCGCTATCACGGTTTGAAAGAAAGTCTTAAAAGAACACGTTTAATAAATACATGTAACAGTAAATAAATACTGAACAACCCATACTTATTTGGTTCTTACCTAAAGATCTAGGTTTGTTTGTGTCTATGGAAGGGCATGGGAAGAATTCTCCCTCGCACTCAGTGGCAGCCACCTGTAATTCCAGCCTTCAGAGGCTGAGAATGAATCCAGGAGTCATTCTGGCTTTTTAGACTTTCCTGAGAGCTCCAGGTTCAGCAAGAGACCCTACTTCAAAAAATAAGTAGAGCACTACCAAGCAAGACATCTTACTTCAACCTCTGGCTTCCACATGTTTCTACTGTGTGTACACAAACACACACACACACACACACACACACACACACACACACGCCCAGTCACCTGCACACACATGTGTATCCATACACATGCAAACTTACATACATTTAGACACAAACATAAGCAAAGCAAAACAAAACAAAACAACAAAAATGACGTAAAATTTGGTTTAAAATTATATTCATTTATTTTAATTTTTTTATTTTTCCTTTTTTTTTTGAGACAGCAGTTCAAACACTACTAGAAACATCTTGTTATACATTTGCAGACACTTACCTAACTTTGTAACTAAAAGTGTCATCATACACTGAAACATACAAGAGTTTAGTTCGGAAAAAATGCAACATGCTTGACTTGAAGAAACACTGCTTTGGGGCCTGCAAGATGGTGCATCCTTTGTCACCAAGTCTGAGGACCTCATCTTGACCCTTAGAGCCCATATGATAGACGAAGAAAACCAATTCCAACTGGTCGAACTTTGATCTCCACAGGGACTGTGTGGACACTCAAATAAAATATTAAAAAAGAGAGAAAGAAGCGTTACTTTACGTCACGGCCAGGTGGCGCTCTCTTCACCACAAATACAAGGTGTCTTCGTTCTGATGACGTTTCAGTAGCTTCCCAATTTTTAAAAATTTTGTTATAACCGTTTTGTTATAAAAAGTTTATGCTTTTTTTTGTTTTGTTTTGGTTTGGTTTTGGTTTTTCGAGACAGGGTTTCTCTGTGTAGCCCTGGCTGTCCTGGAACTCACTCTGTAGATCAGGATGGCCTCAAACTCAGAAATCCGCCTGCCTCTGCCTTCCAAGTGCTGGGGTTAAAGGTGTGTGCCACCACCATCCTATAAAAAGTTTATAATAAAACTGTTTCTCATGGCTTATAGACATTTTGTTTTCCACTTGGTTTTTATGAACTTTAATTTACCAATAATATACTTACCTCTACTTTCTTTTTATACTCTGAATAAACTGAATGCAGTCCCTGACAAAGTACCACTTTTGTTCCTGCCTCTGTATCTTTGCATGCACATGTGTGTGCTTAGCACATGTACTCTCTCATGTGTCAGTTTGGAGACCTCAGCACTTAATAAGATCCCTCTCCTTTCCCCAGGCAGACATATAAGAACAATCTATGCCTGGCATTCTAGTTTATTCCCTTATTTGCAGAAACATTGATTGTGAATGTCAGGGTAGTCATTGTGTAGTTTAAGTACAACAAATGCTGGCAATGACACCAAATTGCCTGGATTAGAATTTTACCATGTTCAGCCTCTAAACCCTGTGACTTAGGTAAGCCGCTTCCTATATTTCCTTCTGTAAAGTAGGAGTGATGAAGCCTACCTCTTAGGGTTGTTGCAGATCTGAATGCAATCATTCTTACAGAACTAAAGTCTTCCCTCTCACACAGAAAGGCTGCAGCATTTATTGAATATCTGTTTGTCTGCAGACTAACAAAGGGGAAGGGGAGGAGGAAAGAGTAATGAAGAGCAAGAGTGAGGAGGGAGGAGAGGAAAGAATAGAGAAAGAGGGACAATGGGGAGGGGAAGGAGAAGACTGAGAGTGAGAGGAACAGGGGAGAAAGAAAGAGGGTGATGGGGGGGGGTTGTATTTAGCATTTGAATACACAGCAGCACCAGACCCACTCCCAACATGTCCTCATTTTTTTTTCTAAATAAAGGTTCTTTCTCTTACAATAATAAATGACACAAAGTAAGAACAATTATGAAACAATTGTGAAAACTATTAGGTAAGAATTACATTTGGCAACTTTGGATAAAGTATTCTATTATCTATCTTATCAAAATGAACTCAGAGCTTTGCACTTAAGTCATTTTTTATTATAACTTGTATTACTAACCTAAGATATTTCCTTAGACCTAAAACATCTTCTTAAATGCTAAAAATCTTAAGCTTAATTGTGAGACTATAACTATGTAGTCTTCAACTCCATTAGAGACCTGAGAAGGAATAAATATTGCCCGTGTATGCAGTAAGTGCAGGGAAGTGCAGTAAGTACACTTCCAAAACTATAAGCATGACAGAGAAAGTTGGTTGCCTCAGAAGTTTTCTAAAACATTGGAGCATCTGTGTTAGAGCTTCAGCCTTCTGGCCCAGAATATTTGACATAGTTTTCTGTGGAGCAGCAATTAGGAAGGACTAGCCTATCTTGTCCTTGCAGGGCTTGGGAGTCAATTTTCCTGCATCCATGTTTGTCCATTTCAGACAGAATTCTGTTTAAGTTGAAGCAAGGGCAGTTTTTGCCCAATGACAGCTTGCCACATTTGAAGCAAACTACAGAAGGAGGTTTTCTGATACTCATCATCTCCTTTGAAATAGAAATGGGGCTATTGCCAAGAGCAGATCTGTCTCATTGTCAAAAAAAAAAAAATGCTGAAATTGCTAAAACACCTTTAAATGCCATATTCTGTAAGTACCTGGGATATTTGAGTACCATCTATCTATAGTTTATGTTAATAGGCAAACTTTGTTTCTAACTATTTGCTATCTGTTCAACCTTGGAAATAATTTTGTGATAAACTAGTCTGGTATCTAATATGACCATAAGTTTGATTGACTATTACTTTGTATTATGTAATTATCCTGAACAACTTGTAATAGCAGCTTTTTTAAAAAAAAGATTTATTTATTTATTATATGTAAGCACACTGTAGCTGTCTTCAGACACTCCAGAAGAGGACGTCAGACCTTATTACGGGTGGTTGTGAGCCACCATGTGGTTGCTGGGATTTGAACTCAGAACCTTCAGAAGAGCAGTCGGTGCTCTTACCCGCTGAGCCATCTCACCAGCCCGTAATAGCAGATTTTAAAAGGACTAGAACTTATAATACATTACTAAGAATCATCGAGATACAATACTTCAAGTAACAGTTGAAAACATGCCGGGCAGTGTGGCACATGAATTTAATCCCAGCACTTGGGAGACAGAGACAGGTGGATTTCTAAATTCGAGGCCAGCCTGGTCTACAGAGTGAATTCCAGGACATCCAGGGCTATACAGAGATACCTTGCCTTGAAGTCTGGAAAAATGAAAAAAGAAAGAAAGAAAAGAAAAGAGTTGAAAACGTGTATACATAGTGTACTGGCTGGTTTTGTGTGTCAACTTGACACAGGCTGGAGTTATCACAGAGAAGGGAGCTTCAGTTGGGGAAGTGCCTCCATGAGATCCAGCTGTGGGGCATTTTCTCAATTAGTGATCAAGGGGGTAGAGCTCCTTGTGGGTGATGGCATCCCTGGGCTGGAAGTCTTGGGTTCTATAAGAGAGCAGGCTGGGCAAGCTAGAGGAAGCAAGCCAGCAAGGAATATCTCTCCATGACCTCTGGATCAGTTCCTGCTTCCTGACCTGCTTGAGTTCCAGTCCTGACTTCCTCTGGTGATCAACAGCCATGTGGAAGTAAGCCAAATAAACCCTTTCCTCCCCAACTTGCTTCATGGTCATGATGTTTGTGCAGAAATAGAAACCGTGACTAAGACACATAGTATGTTGTAACAAAAATAACCTTAATCTTTGTATCAATATACAAAGATCTATACCAATGTAATAAAATGTAACCTTAATATGTATTGATATACAAAGACCTATACCAATGTAACATTATTGGCTATAAAATGTTCTTTGGCTTAAGAGTAGATTCAAAAATCTACCCCTGTTTTGTATAATTGCTGTAATATTCCTATATTCCCACTTTTCCTTTTTTAATTGGATTTTTTTTTTACATTTCAAATGTTATGCCAATATCATGCAGTTTTTTATCACTATTGCTCTATAGTACAGCTTAAGGTCAGAGATGGTGATTCCCCCAGAAGTTCTTCTATTGTTGAGAATAGTTTTCACTATGCTAGGCTTTTGTTATTCAAGATGAATTTGAGAATTGCTCTTTCTAATTCTATGAAGAATTGAGTTGGAATTTTGATGGGGGTTACATTGAATCTTTAGATTGTTTTCGACAAGATGGCCACTTTTGCTATATTAATACAGGCAATCCTGAGCATGGGAGATCATTTCATCTTCGGAGATTTTCGATTTCTTTCTTCAGAGACTTGAAGTTCTTGTCATACAGATCTTTCACTTGCTTAGAGTCACACCAAGGTATTTTATATTATTTGTGACTATCGTGAAGGGTACTCTTTCCCTAATTTCTTTCTCAGCCTGTTTATCCTTTGAGTAGAGGAATGTTACTGATTTGGATGAGTAAATTTTATATCCAGCCACTTTGCTGAAGTTGTTTATCAGCTTTAGGAATTCTCTGGTGGAATTTTTGAGGTCCCTTAAGTATACTATCATATCATTTGCAAATAGCGATATTTGGATTTCTTCCTTTCCAATTTGTATCCCTTTGACCTCCTTTTGTTGTCTAATAGCTCTGACTCAGATTTGAGGACTATAATAAATAGG
The DNA here is from genome assembly GCA_019843815.1 of Montemys delectorum. Lineage (NCBI taxonomy): Eukaryota > Metazoa > Chordata > Mammalia > Rodentia > Muridae > Montemys > Montemys delectorum. The sequence continues at coordinate 8,253 of JADRCD010192248.1, forward strand.
GAGAGAGGGAACTGCCTTGTTTGCTTCCTGATTTTAGTGGAATTGCATCGTTTCTCTCCGTTTAGGTTGATGTTGGCTAATTGTTTGCTATATATTGATTTTACTATGTTTAGGTATGGGCCTTGAATTCCTGACCTTCCCAAGACTTTTATCATGAAGGGGTGTTGGATTTTGCCAATTGCTTTCTCAGCATCTAATGAGACGATCATGTGACTTTTTCAGTGTATTTATATAGTGGATTATATTGATAGATTTCTGTATATTGAACTATCTCTGCATTCCTGGGATGAAGCCTACTTGATCATGATGGATTATCATTTTGATATGTTCTTGGATTTGGTTTGTGAGAATTTTATTGAGTATTTTTGCCTTGATATTCATAAGTGAAATTGGTCTGAAGTTCTCTTTCTTTTTTGTTTTTCCAAAAGAAGAAAGAATTTTTTTTTTATTTTTTCCTACTTTTTTATTAGATATTTTCTTTATTTACATTTCAAATGTTTTCCCCTTTCCTGGTTTCCCCTCTGAAAAAAAACCCTCCCTCTTCACCCTGCTAACCAACCGACCCTCTCCCACTTCCTGTCCCTGGCATTCCCCTACACTGGGGCAGAGAGCCTTCACAGGACCACGGACCTCTCCTCCCATAGATGACCAACTAGGCCATCCTCTGCTACATAGGCTGCCGGAGCCCTCAGTCTCACCATGTGTACTCTTTGGTTGATGGTTTAGTCCCTGGGCAGTCTGAGGGTACCTGTTAGAACCATATTGTTGTTCCTCCTATGGGGCTGCAAACCCCTTCAGCTCCTTGGATCCTTTTTCTTACTCCTTCATTGGGGGCCCTGTGCTCAGTCCAATGGATGGGTGTGAGCCTCTACTTCTGTATTAGTCAGGTACTGGCAGAGCCTCTCAGGAGACAGCTATATCAGCCTCCTGTCAGCATATACTTCTTGACATCCACAATACTGTCTGGGTTTGGTGACTATATATGGGATGGATCCCCATGTGGGCTTGTCCTTCCTTCAGTCTCTGCTCCACACTTTGTACCCACACTTTGGTCATCCTTCTTCTGGAGTTTCCTATGGTTTGTGAATTGTACCTTGGGTATTCTGAGCTTCTGGGCTAATATCCACTTATCAGTGAGTGCATATCATGTGTGTTCTTTTGTGATTGGGTTACCTTGCTCAGGTTGATATCCTCCAGATCCATCCATTTCTCTAAGAATTTCATAAATTCATTGTTTTTTTGGTTGGGAGACTTTTAATTATTGTTTGTATTTCTTTAGGTGTTATGGGACTGTTTAGATAGTTTATCTGATCCTAATTTAACTTTGGTATTTGGTATCTGTCTAGAAAATTGTCCATCTCTTATAGATACTCCAGTTTTGTTTTGTAGTAGGATCTGATGATTTTTTGAATTTCCTCAGTTTCTGTTGTTATGTCTTTGTCTTAGTCAGGGTTTCTATTCCTGCACAAACATCATGACCAAGAAGCAAGTTGGGGAGAAAAGGGTTATTCAGCTTATTTCCACATGGCTGTTGATCACCAGAGGAAGTCAGGACTGAAACTCTAGCAGGTCAGGAAGCAGGAGCTGATGCAGAGGCCATGGAGGGATGTTCCTTACTGGCTGGCTTGCTTCTCCTGGCTTGCTCAGCCTGCTCTCTTATAGAACTCAAGACTTCCAAACCCAGAGATGGCACCACCCACAAGGGGCCCTACTCCCTTGATCACTAATTGAGAAAATGCCCCACAGCTGGATCTCATGGAGGCATTTCCCCAGCTTAAGCTCCCTTCTCTGTGATAACTGTAGCCTGTGTCAAGTTGACACACAAAACTAGCCAGTACAGTCTTCCTTTTCATTTCTAATTTTGTTAATTTGGATACTGTCTCTGCCCTCTGGTTTGTTTGGCCAAGGGTTTATCTATCTTGTTGATTTTCTCAAAGAACCAGCTCTTGGTTTTGTTGATTCTTTGTATAGTTCTTTTTGTTTGTACTTGGTTGATTTCAGCCATAAGTTTGATTATTTTCTGCTTTCTACTCCTCATGAGTGTATTTGCTGTTTTTGTTGTTGTTGTTGTTGTTGTTCTAGAGCTTTCAGGTGTGCTGTGAAGCTGCTAGTGTATGCTCTCTCCAGTTTCTTTTTTGAGGGACTCAGAGCTATGCGTTTTCCTTCTAGCACTGCTTTCATTGCTTCCCATAAGTTTTGGTATGTTTTGCCTACATTTTCATCAAATTCTAAAAAGTCTTTAATTTCTTTATTTATTTCTTCCTTGACCAAGTTATGATTGAGTAGAGTGTTGTTCAGCTTCCACGTGTATGTGAGCTTTCTGTGTCTTTGTTGCTATTGAAGACCAGCCTTAGTTCACGGTGATCTGATAAGATGCATGGGATTATTTCAATCTTCTTGTATCTGTTGAGGCCTGTTTTGTAACTGATTATATGGTCAGTTTTGGAGAAGATAACATGAGGTGCTCAGAAGATGGTATACTCTTTTGTTTAAGGATGAAATGTTCTTCAGATATCTGTTGAATCCAGTTGGTTCATAACTTCTCTTAGCTTTACTATCTCTTATTTTCTGTTTCCATGATCTGTCCATTGATGAAGTCTCCCACAATGATTGTGTGAGTTGCAAATTGAGCTTTACTAAACTTTTTTTTTTTTTTTTTTTTTTTTTATGAATGTGGGTGCCCTTGCATTTAGAGCATAGATATTCAGGATTGAGAGTTCATCTTCGTAGATTTTTGCTTTGCTGAATATGAGGAGTCCTTCCTTACCTTTTTTGATAACTTTTGGTTGAAATCTGATTTTATTTGATATTAGAATGGCTACTCCAGGTTGTTTCTTGGGACCATTTACTTGGAAAATTGTTTTCTAGACTTTTATTGTGAGGTAGTGTCTGTTTTTGTCACTGAGGTACATTTCCTGTATGCAGCAAAATGCTGGGTCCTGTTTTCATATTCAGTCTGTTAGTGTATGTCTTTTTATTGAGGAATTGAGTCCATTGATGTTAAGAGATATTAAGGAAAAGTGATTGCTATTTTCTGTTGTTTTTGCTGTTAGAGGTGGAATTATGTTTGTGTGGCTATCTTCTTTTGGATTTGTTGAAAGAAGATTACTTTCTTGCTGTTTCTAGGGTGTAGTTTCCCTCTTTGAGTTGGAGTTTTCCATTTATTATCCCTTGTAAGGGGGGATTTGTGAAATGATATTGTGTAAATTTGGTTTTGTCATGGAATATCTTGGGTTCTCTATCTATGGTAATTGAGAGTTTTGCTGGGTATAGAAGCTTGGGCTGGTATTTGTGTTTTCTTAGGCTCTGTATGACATCTGCCCAGGATCTTCTAGCTTTCATAGTCTCTGGTGAGAAGTTTAGTGTAATTCTGATAGGCCTGCCTTTATATGTTACATGACATCTTTCTTTTACTGCTCTTAATATTCTTTCTTTGTCTAGTGCATTTGGTGTTTTGATTATTATGTGAGGGGATGAATTTCTTTTCTGGTCCAATCTATTTGGAGTTCTGAAATCTTCTTGTATGTTTATGGACATCTTTTTTTTATTGATTTAAGTTTTATTGCATTATGATGACAAAGATACATAATTTCAGTTTATGTGAATTTGTTAACATTTAAAACATATTTTAAGTAAATAGAATTATATCTCATTCTTCTTTCCGTTTTGTACCCCAACTCCTCCCAGAGACCCCCTTCAATACCTGCCATATCTTTTGTTTTTTTATTTTGTCATATTCTTTAAAATTTATAAAATATTATAACAATAAAAATGAGTATTATAAAGTTGTTTGTTATAAAGCAATTGAACAGTCTTATGTAGATGCTTGTCTACAGCAATACTGAAAATACATAAGTTTTTTCAATATAAATCTTAAATAACTCCAAACATATAAACTGTATATTTTAAAATAATACATCACTACTAGTTTTTTTAATGAACATAAATAGATAGTCTTTTTGTTTGTTTGTTTTTAGTAGAGCTTAAAATCTTGGGTCTTAATTGTGGCACGCAAGCCCAAAATAAGAACAATTTTTAGACATTGGAGCTCATTGTAATAAGGCTGTATTTAAATGACCCTCACATCACCAAAGGATTTTACCTCCATAGTAGCTAAGCTCAGAGTTGACAGGCTGCGCCAAGGAATGAATTGTAGGCATGATTTTTGGATACAGATTTCCTGCTATGGTCAATGTTATTTGACTTGATTAAGTGTCTTCATTCTCAGCCCACAGGGAACAGGTTACATTCATTTAAGAAATGGTGTGTGTACTGGACAGTGGTGGTGCCCACCTTTAATTCCAGCACTTGGGAGGCAGAGATAGGCAGATTTTTGAGTTCAAAGCCAGCCTGGTCTATAGAGTGAGCTCCAGGACAGCCAGGGCTACACAGAGAAACCCTGTTTCGAAAAACCAAAAATAAATAAGTAAGTAAGTAAGTAAGTAAATAAATAAATAAATAAATAAATAAATGGTGCATGTATTAAGATGGTCTATCCATGAAGTCATTCATTAACTGTTTCAATGAACAATGGTTCTGGTTGGAGGGTGGCACAGACATTAGGTGAGGGTAAGAATCTGGTTTATTGGCTGTGATGATTCTGAAAAGCGTTTATCTCAGAGAAAGAGTAACTTATAAAGTCCTCTTCTTCAAAATTGATACAATAGTTACAAACATCAAGCAAAGCATTCAGTCTCATTCTTTGTGTTCTATTACAAACTCACCTCCTAAGTTAATTGTTTACATTTCTTTTGGTTGTATAAATAATTTTGAAATATGTAGGCTGTTCTGAAATCCATAGTATAGTGTAAAAACATCAATTAAACAATCCTATTAATAGAGAGGCTAAGATAGGAGAAGCATGATTTCAAGACCATTATGTAGTACACAGCAAGACACTGTCATGTACAAACAAGCAGAAAGTATATATGGATTATACAATATTGGACCTATTTCTCCAATTACCAAATTAGAGAGACCACTGAATGACAGCCAACAAATTTCAAATTCCTCATATTTTTGAATTTCATTTGATTAGGATAAGTTGGTAATACTTATTTTCATATTAGAGTTATTAAGAAAAAGTAATTGTTACTTCTTGTTATTTTTGTTGTTAGAGGTGGAAATATGTTTCTGTGGGTTTGTTGAAAGATTACTTTCTTGCTTCTTCTAGGGTGTAGTTCTGCTCCTTATGTTGGTGTTTTCCATCTATTATCCTTTGTAGGGTTGGATTTGTGAAACAATATTGTGTAAGTTTGATTTTGCAATGGAATATCTTGCTTTCTCCATCTATGATAATTGAGAGTTTTGCTGGGTATAGTAGCCTGGGCTGGCATTTGTGTTCTCTTAGGGTCTGTATGACATCTGCTCAGGATCTTCTAGCTTTCGTAGTCTCTGGTGAGAAGTCTGGTGTATTTCTGATAGGCCTGCCTTTATATGTTACTTGACATTCTTCCCTTACTGCTTTTAAAACTCTTTCTTTGTTTAGTGCATTTGGTGCTTTGATTATTATGTGACAAGAGGAATTTCTTTTCTGGTCCAATCTATTTGGAGTTCTGTAGTCTTCTTGGATGTTCATGGGCATCTCTTTCTTTAGATTAGAAAAGTTTTCTTCTATAATTTTGTTGAAGATATTTGCTGGCCCTTTAAGTTGGGAGTCTTCACTCTCTTCTATACTTATTATCCTTAGGTTTGGTCTTCTCATTGTGTCCTCGATTTCCTGGATGTTTTGGGTTAGGAGCTTTTTGCATTTTCTTTGACTGTTGTGTCAATGTTTTATATGGTGTCTTCTGCCCCTGAGATTCTTTCTTCTATCTCTTGTATTCTGTGGGTGATGCTTGCATCTATAAATCCTGATCTCTTTCCTAGATTTTCTGTCTCCAGAGTTGTCTCCATTTGTGATTTCTTTATTGTTTCAATTTTCATTTTTAGATTCTGGATGGTTTTGTTCAGTTCCTTCACCTGTTTGATTATGTTTTCCTGTAATTCTTTAAGGGATTTTTGTTTTCCTCTTTAAGGGCTCCTATCTGTTTACCTGTGTTCTCCTGTATTTCCTTGAGGGAGTTATTTATGTCCTTCTTAAAGTCCTCTATCATCATCATGAGATGTGATTTTAAACAGAGTCTTGCTTTTCTAGTGTGTTGGGGTATCCAGGGCTCACTGTGGTGGCAGAACTGGGTTCTGATGGTGCCAATTAGCCTTGGTTTCTGTTTCTCATGTTCTTGCCCTTGCCTCTTGCCATCTGGTTATCTGTAGTGTTAGC
>JADRCD010192249.1:16869-39340 GCA_019843815.1 Montemys delectorum
TTCTTCTTCTTCTTCTTCTTCTTCTTCTTCTTCTTCTTCTTCTTCTTTTTTCGAGACAGAGTTTCTCTGTGTAGCCCTGGCTGTCCTGGAACTCACTCTGTAGACCAGGCTGGCCTTGAACTCAGAAATCTGCTTGCCTCTGCCTCCCAAGTGCTGGGATTAAAGGCATGAGCCACCACCACCTGGCTGCCCCAAAGAACTTGATGCTCTAATCAGCAGGAAGTAGTCTCACAATATTGGTGCCTCCTTTCCTCTCTATCCTTCCCTCCCCACAACCTAGTATTAGGAAGTTGAGAGTGTAGAAAAGGGCAAAGAAGGGAGGAAGAAAATAAGAATCCACAAAGCAGCCAAAGTCTGCTACAAAGCCATCTCTCCATCCATCTCTCCATCCATCCATCCATCCATCCATCCATCCATCCATCCATCCGTGTAGTTTCTGGTTTGGTTTGGGGTTTTATGGAGACAAGGTCTCACATAGCACAATTTAGCCATGAACTTGCTGTGTAGATGAGGACAATCTTAAATTTATGATCTTCCTGCCACCATCTCATGAGTACAGTCTTGTACCGCCATCCTAAATTTTTTACGGTGGTGGGGATTGAACCCAGGGCTTTGTGCATGCTCGAGAAGCACTTTACTAACTAAACTACATCTTCAGACTCTCAAAGAGACATTTAGAGATAGGGTTTCTCTGTGTAGCCCTGACTGTCCTAGAATTCACTCTGTAGACCAGAGTGCCCCCCTCAAACTCCCAGAGATCCGCTTGCCTCTGCCTCCCGAGTGCTGGGATGAAAGGCATGCGCCACCACCACCTGGCTCAGAGACAACTCTTAACTTCCCTTACTACAGGGCAAGAAGAAACTATGATCATTGTGCCCATATTCCCCAGGGGAAACTCTTCAGAGGGACATAGCCCCTTCTCAGGGTTCCATACAAAATAAGCACTTGGAAAGGCCAGGGGGTGGTCTACTGGCCCCAAGGGACTGAGCCTAGGAGACCTTCCCTCCATACACAGTCCTCTCACCTTCCGTTTGACAAACTTGTCCCAGTAGTTGCTAGGGAAAGACCTGTCAAGAGAGAAGTGTGGGGAGGTTAGGGTGGGTTTGAATGAGGCTGACACCCAGAGGCTCATGAACCGGCATGTTCAGTCCTGAATGCGCTGTCAGGGAAGAATTAAGAGGTGTGGCCTTACTGGAGGAGGTGCCTCACTGTGAGGTCTCCAGAGCCCATACCAGGCTCAGTCTTTCTCTGTCTCTGTCTCTGTCTCTGTCTCCTCCTGGAGATCAAGATGCAGCTATCAGCCTGCTTTTCTGACACCATGCCTGCCTGCATGCCACCATGATAACGAGTTAACCCTCTGAACTGTAAGCAGGCCCCCAATTAAATGCTTTCTTTGTATAAGAGTTGCCTTGATGGTGTCTCTTCAGAGCAACCAAACAGTGACTAAGACATATGGGAAGGATCAGAAGCCAGGAGCTAGACCAGGGAGCAATGACATGGGACAGGGATCACTTAAACCTCTGCACTCAAATTATCCTCCTGCCCCCATCTCACAAGTGCTGAAATACTAGTGTAAGCAATTACACCTGGCTCTAGAGTCTATTTAACATTACAAAAAATATTTATTATTTTGAGTGTATGGATGTTTTCCCTGCATGTGTGTTGGAGGCCAGAAAAGGGGGCGGGGGCGTCGTCAGATCTTTTGCAACTGCAGTTACAGGACGGCTGTGAGCCACCATCTAGGCGCTGAGGATCAAACCCAGGTCCTCTGAAAGAGAAGCCAGCGCCCTCTCTACATTACTTTTTGAGACAGGGTCTCTGAGTGAACTTTGAGGTTACCGATTGGCCAGACTAGTTGGCCAGTGTGGTGGTTCGAATATGCTTGGCCCAGGGAGTGGCATTATTAGGAGGTGTGGCCTTGTTGGAATAGGTGTGACCTTGTTGGAGGAAGTGTGTTACTTTGGGAGTGGGCTTTAAGACCCTCATCCTAGCTGCCTGGAAGCCAGTCTTCTGTTTGCTTTCAGAACAAGACATAGAACTCAGTTCCTCCAGCACCATGCCTGCCCGGATGCTGCCATTCTTTCTGCCGTGATGATAAGGGACTGAACCTCTGAACCTGTAAGCCAGCCCCAATTACATGTTGCCTTTTATAAGAATTGCCTTGGTCATGGTGTCTCTTCACAGCAATGAATACCCTAACTGAGACAGTCAGTAAGCCCCATGGATCCTTCTACCTTCCTCCTAGTCTGGGATTTCAGGCAGCTGGCAGCTACATCAGATTCTTACACTGTTGCCGAGGAGGATCTGCATCAGGCCGTCATGGTGAACAGAAAGTAGTTTACCCATAGGGTTGTCATACTAATCCCACACCCAGAGGAACTTTAATGTGTCCACTGGATGGGGACGATGACCAGGCTTAGAGAGGACAAGCCAGGCCACAGGGGTCTTGCTCTTTGGAAGCTCAGGCCTGGCCTGGAGTGGGAACCTAGCCCTGTCCCCTCTGACACCCTGAGGTGGGGCTGGGCACTTACGGCGTGTTGAGCACCAGGCGATCCCACTGTCCCTTCACGTCATCATCCTCTGGCTGCTCTGTAATGTAGAGACCATCAAACTCCAGCTTCCGGGCCAGCTCCTTCTCCCGCTTGAAGATGACAAGGGGCACCTAAGGGTGGAAGGAGGCAGGGGTGAGGGGTGACATTAGTTATGCTGGGAGGGAGAGCCATGGGACCTGCCTGTAGCCTGTGAACGGCACCAAAGGAGCTTTCTCAGTCTTCAGGGTAGAAAGATGGAGGTGCTGGTAGAGGGGTCAGGGGTGGCTGGGGAGGTGCAGGCAGACGGTGGCAGGCAGGTGTGGAGGTACAGGCAAGAGTGGGAGGAGAAGGGCAAGCCGAGGGCTGCAGGCTGGGGCTCCAGAGGAGGGTGTCCACTCGGGCCCATAAGGTGTATAAGACAGAGGCAGGTGGAAGCCATGGAAGGAGGGGCAAGGTGCAGACACAACATGCAAAAGGACTCTAAACCAAACAGCTGTTAACTCAGAAAAAAAAAAAAAAGTACGAGATTTACACAGACTTCCAGACCTGTGGAATCCAACGGATGCCTGAGACATGCCTGGGGGCCGTGACAAACCTTGGCATATCTGATATATATCAGAATCCACTCCCCTGTCACATCTGAGCTCAGAGACACCCTAGGTGAGAGACAGCTCCTTCTTTTATTCAGACCAGGCTGGCCTGGAGATCTGCCTGTCTCTGCCTCTTGAACGATGAGACTAAAGGTGTATGCCACCATGGCATGCCTTGTCTTTTGTATTATTTTATTTTTAAATACAACCCATGAGTCCAATTAGTGTTTTCCATATACAAATGGATGTGGGCTATTCCACTGGAGCATGGGCAAGCTACCCCAGACCATGCTCCTGAAGAAATTTGTCTCTTCTCTTTGCCAGCAATCATCACTAGTCAACAGTTGCTTGATAGGGGTGAGGGCTTGTATGTCTATGTCCCTCCACCCCCTTATTTTGGAGACAGGATCTCCCTATGTAACTCAGGCTGGCCCAGGACTCAATATCCTCCTGTCCCCTGGAATTACAAGCAAGCACTGGTAGGGGCCCAACTTCTCGGAGATCTTTTTATATTAAAAAAAAGTCTTTTAAGTGTGTGTATATGTGTCTGTGTGAGTGCATGCTGTTTTGTGTATGTAGGTGACCACAGAGGTCAGAGGAACACATCAGACCCCTCTGCAGCTGGGGTCAGTCATTTGTGAGCCACTCTTCATGGGTGCTGGGAACCAAACCCTGGTCCTCTGTAAGAGCAGCAATGGTCTTAATCACTGAGCCATCTCTCCAGCCCCTTTGCAGAGATCTTTTTTTTTCTTTTTCTTTTTTGTTTTTGTTTTTTGAGACAGGGTTTCTCTGTGTAGCCTTGGCTGTCCTGGAACTCACTCTGTAGACCAGGCTGGCCTCAAACTCAGAAATCTGCCTGCCTCTGCCTCCCAAGTGCTGGGATTAAAGGCGTGCACCACCACCACCGCCCGGCAGCAGAGATCTTTTAAAGAGAGATTTTATTTTTATTAGTTTTAATTATGTGTATGTTTGCATGCTTATGTGCATGTGCACACAAGTGCAGTACTTCTGGAGGCCAGAAGATGGCATCAGATCCCCTGGAGCTGAAATTACAGGCTGCCTGAGTTGCCTGATGTGGGTGCTGGGAAGCGAACTCTGGTCCTCTGCAAGAGCAGTATGTACTCTTAACTGTTGAGGCCATCTCTCCAGCTCTCCAATTCACGGAGATCCTAATTCAACTGATTGACAGGTGAGAAATAACTTTCCCCATGATAAATCTGCCCCCTGGATCGGGAAATGCACACAGCAATGTATGCATGGCACAGATAATTCGGGGCTTGGCCCATCAGCTGTAGTCTGCATTAGTTCCCAGTTGCAAACACACCTCTGTTGGCTGGCATCTTTGCCTATATCCTATTGGCTGTTCTATTGGTTACTAGTTTTACCCAACCTAAACCCTCCTGTCCCAGCCACTGTCCTAGGTTCTCTCTGCAATCATCCTCCATAGCCCCAGGGGCCACATTCACAGGTCATGTCCCACCTTGAGACAGTTGTAGCCAATGATGCAGAGGAAGGCCACCAGCGTGTGCAGCAGGCTCAAGCACCTCAGGGCAGGTTCCATGTAGCCGGTGCTCTCCTCCAGGAAGTAGTACACCATGTTCTCATCTTCATCGCCCTCTACCTCCTCGCCGGCCCTGGAGCCCCAGCCAGAGCCATCACCAGACCCTGCCCCTGACATGTCTCCAGCTCCAGAACCTTCTATGTCATCCTCCCCTGGTGGAGAGTCTGAGACCTGAAACGAGGTCAAAGGCAAATCAGAAAGGGGCCCTGGGTGGTGCCTGGCCTCTTATGCCAGAACTCACAAGCAGGAGGATTCATATGACACTTTCTTTGGTTTCCTCTCCCTTTTGAGACTGGCTCTCACTATGTACACCAGGCTAGCCCTAAACTAGTGATCTTCTGTGACAGCTTCCCAAGTACTGAGACTATGCATGGATATATGCCACCACACCAGGCCTCAAGGGCACTTTCTAGATCCAGAAACTGTTGCATGTTTAATTAATTAATGACTGGGTCTCATGTGGCCCAGGCCTCAACTCTCTCTCTCTCTCTCTCTCTTTTTTTTTTTTTTTGGTTTTTCGAGACAGGGTTTCTCTGTGTAGCCCTGGCTGTCCTGGAACTCACTCTGTAGACCAGGCTGGCCTCAAACTCAGAAATCCGTCTGCCTCTGCCTCCCAAGTGCTGGGGTTAAAGGCCTGTGTGCCACCAACCTTGATCCTCCTGTATTCCTGTATCCATCTCACTGTTTGAGATAAAGTCCGACTATGTAGTAGGCCTAGCTGTCCTAGAACTTACTGTGTGCCTCTCTCTGCCTTCCACGTGTTGGGATTCTAGGTGTACTATTATTGCCCCTGACCCTGGTTCCCTCTTTTTAGATTCAGAAGTCTCAGATGTAAATGTGGTTTTGATCCCATTTTGAGGACCAGGAGACAGAGGCAGAGAGAGATTAAGCATTTGCTCACCACCATCTGTCTCTAGCCAGCCTCTGTGTTGTTATCTAAGCCCTGTCAAGAACGTGAATCTCCCTCTAGCTTCAGGAGCTCTGGCTCCTCACCCTCCCTCTCTGTTCTGTGAGCTGCCTACTTTCTCCTCCACATCTCTCTCCTTGGTTGCTCTGAGGCACCTTGGCACCGCCTGGCAGGTGTTGAAGCTGGCAGGGGAAGCAGTTCTGTGTCTTGCACTAACTCTTGAACGCACTCAGACACGTGTCCAACATGGGCCCAGCCACCTCCACGCAACCCCACAGGGCACCTCCCAATCAGTATCAGTTGCCTAGGCTGAACTCCCCTAAGAAGGCTGAGTCTGGAATGCCATCCCTTCCCTGAAGGGCCTAGGGCACCAGTGGCCTGCCGAGCCTCCCACCTCACAGTTGGGTGAGGGTCTGCCTCCCCCATCCCCATGGCCTGTTGCCACAGGATAGACACCTTATAAAACAATAAGATGAAGTTGATGGCAAATGCCAGGAAGAGGGCCAGGAATCGCAGCGTGTAGAAGTTCCTCGACAAGTAGTTCTAGAAGGAGAGAAAAGAGAGTTCACAGTGCGGCCTCACCTCTGACCGCATCTCACTATTTACCCACAGCGAAAGCACCTGATCCTCAAATAGCTCCCCACAACCTCCTACTCATGGAGTGCTCGTTGGAAACCAAGACTTCGGCTGAGAACTTCATATGCATGGACTTGCTTCGCTCCCAGCGCAGCTTTACGTAAGGGCTGTTGCTATGACGGCCCTTTACAAATGAAGAAACCGAGGCTCAGGGAGGCGTTGCCTTTCCCAAGGTCACACAGCCAAGGATCTGCAAACTGGTTATTTGAGAGAAGGGATTCTCTAGATGGAATCCGGGACTCTCATGCCAGGCTGTCTTCCGGCCACCGAGCCACACCCCAATCCCATACCTGGGATTTGAACCTGGGTAGACTGAAGTCCGTATCCCCAAGCTGTGCTACTGTCAGCTTTTCTGGGAGGCGGGCAGGCTTCTTTACCATGCCATCTTTCCCTCCCCACATCTCCTATCCCCACTCCTCCCACAATTCCTCCCAGAACCACCTTCCATTGAACACAGCTCCCTCAGCCCCAGGGCAAGTCAGGGCCGGCCTGGGGCAGGGACAGGATGCTGTCTCCCCCGACACTGCCCCTGAGGCGACTGGTTCAGACCTCCCAGCTGTGCCTGAGGACAGCTGTGCCCCTCCTAGAGAGTTCCTCTGTGAGATGAGCTTGGGGAGAGGTTGGTCTTGCAAGAAAAGAATACTGAAGTATGCCCTTGCTCAGTCCTCACCAAGAATTTCACTCTCTGCACTTCCAGTTCGCCCCAGAATTCTTCCAGGCCTGCCCCTCCAGCTTCTTCCTTCTTTGGAGGGGGTGGAGGGGGTGTCTTCTTGGGGGGCTCTGGAGGTGGCTCGGGGACTTCCTTCTCTCCATTCTCTGTACTGTAGGACACAGAAAAGGCTTGGGCATTTCATTCATTCATTCATTCATTCATTCATTCAAAGTCACTCATTTGTGGGCCACTCCACACCTGGGTCCAGAAGGTGCTCCGGACCCAGGATGATGAGACAAGCGTGGGCCTTGCCGGCACAAACTCCATTACATGGAGCTGAGGAGCGTGGGTGGGGGCAGGGCCCCGTGGTAGAGCTTGTCTAGCTTGGGCACCTGCCCTGGGTCTTATCCCCAGCATTGTAGAAAAAGCCACATAAAACGTTGCTGGATTGCAGCAGTAGGGATTAAAGCTGGGCCCTGAGCATTTGCGCTCTACCTCTGAGATGCTTTTTTTTTTTTTTTACTTTTTATTTTGAGATGGCATTAAGTTGCCTAGGATGTTCTGGAAATTGCTCCGGTCCAGGGAGGCCTTTAACTTGCAGCTCTGATAAGATTACCACACCCTATCAAAAATAACTACACGCGTAGGGCAAGGGGGAGGTGTTCAGACAGAAGGAACTACAAGCATAGAGACCTACAGCTAAGAGGAGCAACCTATCTTTGGTGCCCTTCAAGTCTCTCTTCGGTCCACATGTATGGACTTGATGGTACGGAGGGCGGAGGGCAGAGGGCAGAGGGCAGAGGGTGGAGGGCGGAGGACAGAGGGCAGAGGGTGGAGGGCAGAGGGCAGAGGGTGGAGGGCGGACAGTGACCAGCACAACTTTGGGCCTTGACCCCAGAAATCTCTCAGCCCAGGAGAAGGGCTAAGGCAAGGGTCTGCCCCCTCCACCCGAAGACACTCACTCAGCTTTCTCGGGTTCGGGCTCGGGTTCGGGCTCGGGCTCCGGCTCTGGGGGTGGCTCCTCCTCTTCTCCGTCCATCTGGGGTAGGGCACACATAGGTCTCAGTCCTCTTGGTGCTCGTCAACCTCTTTTTAGCTCATTACTCCCTGGCCTTACTTCTCCAGCACTGAGTAATCAAGATGTTCTCCTGGATCCCCTCTTCCTTGGAAATTGAGGCTCAGGGAAATAAAACGCCTGCCTCACAGTCCTGTGCAGGGTCAGTCTGAATTCAAAGAGCTTTCTGTCGGCTTGTGATCGGTCCTCACTATGGAGCCCAGGCTGGTCTTGAACCAGATCCTTCTACCTTAGCCTCCTCAGTGTGGAATCATAGGTTTGTGTCAGTGTCCTTGCCCAAAGGATGCTCTGGTCCCCGTGGCTTCTCATCACCTTGACAACCACAGGCAGCAAGTCCTACCACCAAGGTGTGAGGATGCTGGGGGACCTTTCTCTAGGACCTTTCTCTCAATTAACTCCTTACAGCTCTGTGTTTCTCTGAGGGTTGTTCCTGGTCTCCTTGGCACTGTCTCTGTGGGTCTTTTTAGTCCTGGCCCCTCCCCCCACTCCTTTAATTTGGTGTCTAGGTCTTTGGTTCTTTCTAGCCCCCCAGTATGTTTCTCTCCCCAACATTTCGAGCTTCTCCTCTTTCTGTTTGGCTTTCTCTGAGGGTTTCTGTCAGGCTGTCCCTCTCTCCATGCCCTGGAGCCTTGGAGGCCTCTCTCACCCCCAGCTTCCTCTTGAGGATGGGCGAGCCCTCTGGCGTGGGAGGCTCCACTGGCGTCGTGTCACCCATATCCCCGAGACCACCGGCGCCTTCTGGCCGGAAGGGGCTCCCATCCGCCACGGCCACCGCCCCGTCGGCACCTCCCGTGCCAGCCTGGTCCGCTGCCGCCTCTTCATCTCCGGCGCCGTCGGCGGCATCGCCTTCGCCCTCTCCCTCACCCTCGCCCTCCGCATCGCTGCCAGCGCCGCTCGGCTGCTGGCCGTGCACTTCGTCGCCCGTGGGGTCCGGCATGCCTGCCAGAAGCTCGGTCACTGTCACCTTCTTGGCGCTGTCTACCAGCCCACCGCCGAACAGCGAGCCCCAGAGCAGCCGCAACGCCCCGGCCGCCGCGCCCGCGCCCGCGCCCCCCGCGCGGGCCACCAGCGCCCAGAGCAGCGCGGCCACCGCCGTGGCGGCCTCCCGCGCCGTCAGCCGCCGCAGCCTCCGTACGCGTCGCCGCAGGCTCCGGTAGCTCAGACCCCGCAGCGTTCGGCCCGCCGCCGCCGCCAGCCACACCCACACGCCCGCCGCCGCGGCTGAGCCCGACCCGTCGGGGCCCGCCGCGCCCTCCTCAGCCTCCTCGGCGCCCTCGTCCTCGTCCTCCTCTGGCTCGCCCTCGGGCTCGGAGATCTGAGCGGCGATCTGCATCTCGAAGATCGTGTCCTCGCAGAAGCTCACGAACAGCTCCATCTTCTCGGACTCGCCGCCCTCGTTCACCACGTCGAAGATGAACTGGCGCTTGGACTCCTTCACCTGCAGAAGACGGGAGCAGATGGTGGGGTTCATTGTAGCAAGGCCCCTTTGAGACTGGGACTTAAGTAGCCCAGGTTAGGCTACAACTAAATATAGAGGATGGCCTTGAAGTCCTGATACCCCCGCCTCCAGCTCCTGAGTGATGTTACACAGCACCACCCGCCACGATTTCCTTTATTATTGTTGGAAATTATCTGTAGGGCTGGAGACATAACTCAGAATTAAGCGCATTGGCTACTCTTCCAGAAGACCCCATTTGGTTCCTGGCACCCATAGACTGGCTCACAACCATCTGTCATTCCAGTTCCAGGGGTCTCAATGCCCTGTAGAGACACACACACACACACACACACACACACACACACACACACACACGCAGGTGGTGAACTCAATACGTGCAAGCAAAGCGCTCGCACATAAAATAATCTTTAAAAACAATAAAATTATGTGTCTGTATGTGCGAGTGCACATGAGTACAGGGGACCTAGGATCCTGGAAGAGGCCATAAGATACCCTAGACCTAGAATAACAGACGATGTGAGCCACCCAGTATGGATCAGGAAACCAAACTCGAGTCTTCTGCAAGAGCAATAAGCACTCATAACTGCCAATGATCATGATCACTATCACTATTATTTTTATTACCATCATCATTTTGTTGACAGCATTGTATTGTATGCTAGCCTGGAACTCACTATACAGACCGGGCTGTCCTCAAACTCACAGACATTGGCTAACCTCTGCCTCCCAAATGCTAGGATTAAAGGGATGCACCACCACATTTCATAATTCCTTTTTTTTTTCTTTCTTCAAGACAGGGTTTCTCTGTGTAGCCCTGGCTGTCCTGGAACTCACTCTGTAGACCAGGCTGGCCTCGAACTCAGAAATCTGCCTGCCTCTGCCTCCCAAGTGCTGGGATTAAAGGAGTGCGCCACCACCGCCCGGCTTCTGCCATTCTGCCACAACATCTTAATAAAGTTGCTTAAATAAGGCCTGCATAATAACCACACCAGTAAACATGGCCCCTTCACTAAAGTTAGAGCTACAGGCAGTCAGCTGCTGCAGAGAGAGAGAGAGGGAGAGAGAGATGGAGAGGGAGAGGGAAAGGGAGAGAGAGAGAGAGAGAGGGAGAGGCAGACAGAGAGGGAGAGAGAGACAGAGAGGGAGAGGGAGAGAGAGAGGGAAGGAGAGAGGGAGAGAATGAGTGAGAAGAAGGTATCTCTAGGGAAAAGCTGACATTATCCATTCCCAGGTGGTCACATGCTCTTAAGGGAAATATGAAAAGGAGCTAGTGAAGAGAGGGGAGCTTGGAGTCAGCTCGGAACACACCCAAAGGAGACTTATTACACATCCTGAATTTTGACAGCTGGACCTTGGTGTTCAGTCTCAGAAATGAGTCAGAAGCCAGTTAGGGGAACCAATCTTGGGGGTGGGGTGGGGGTTAGCTTTAGGAATGTGATCTAAGGGTTTAGCCCATAAAAGGGGCGCAATCAAAGGTTATAAGGATTCAGTGTGTTGAAAGGGGTTAGGTGGGTTAGACTAGTACCTGTCTGGCGTGGGACAAGTGTACAGTGTTTACTGGTGATACATTCCCTATGAGGCCCATATGGACATGCATGGATTCTTAGGAGTACAGGAAGGTGTTCACATGATGAGTTCAGGGAGGTCGCAGGAAGAGAGAGTATGCACTAGGGAGTAGGTGAGGGGCCGAGTGGGAGGAAGGAGAGAGCTAACACACCACAAGCACTATCCAGGAGGACAGGGTGAATAAAGGCTCCCTGCAGATACGTGTGCACAGATATTCTGGGTGCAAGGATGTGTAAAAGCACACGTGGCCCCGATGGGATGTGAGCCCGAGGTGCGAGATCAAAAGGATTCTTTTGTGGAGATCGAGGGGAAACCAGGGGCCCAGAGAGGATTCAGGTGTAAATAGAGGGCATTGGCATCCTAGGAGGATGCTGGCTGGCCGGTGTGATCACACCGCCTGAGGCTCTCTGCGCAGGGAATTCGTGGGACCTCGCAGAGGAGACAACAGGTGTGATCATGCACGGGTCTGCACTTACACAGAAAAGGCAAGGGGAGTGTGAGGGAGCTGATGTAAGAGGGCCCTGGGCATGTGCCAGAACCCTCTGTGGGGCAGATCCACAAGCTGGGTTTCTACTGAGGAGTGGTATGAGGGGTGTGGGTTAAGGGGGCCATGGGTATGTGAGCCTCACGGCCTAAGAGAGCGGAAGGAGTGTACCGCTGGGGTGCTAGGACAGGGTGGGGAGTGAGGGTGAAAGTGGGGCTCACACAATGAGCTGAGTATACCCGGCAGGCATGGAATCTACTGGAGTTGTGAGGACTCTCAGGGGAGTGTGTGAGATGCTCTCAAGCACTGGTGGGCTGGACGAGTGAGGCTAGGGGGTCGGGAGCTCTGAGAGAGGACTCAGAAGGCTCAGGTTTCTCAGGACATGGTTCTCAAGGGCATATTTGAGAGTGTGCTAGCATGCATGGCAGGATACCCTGGAGCCACGGAGGTGTATGGAAGGAAGAGCTGGCATGGGTCTACTGGGGCCCAGAGCAGATTGAAGCATGTGTGCGACTGCATCAGGTGACAGGTGGCACTGGTGCTCCCACGGTCAGATGCAAGTCGTGATGCACTGCATCAACCATGAGGGCACACCCAGGCTACTGCTGCAATGCATAAGGGATGCACATGCAAGAGGTGGCCACCAACGAGCTGGGGTTGTGCAAGATCACAGCCCGAACCACAAAGCGTCTCTGAGAAGGGATGTGGGGTATATAGTTCATTTGGTAATTTGCCTAGCATGCAGGAAGCCCTGCGTTTGATTCCCAGAACCCCCAAAGCCAGATGTGGTGGGGCACGCCTCCAATCCCAGCACTGAGGCCATGGAGGTAGGGCTCATCCTCAGCTACAGCGAGTTCAAGGCCATGCTGGGATACATAAAACCTTGTCTTCATGTATAATACAGTGGGGGAGGGGTGTGGGCTTGTCAGAGCCGGGTAGGGCCCGATGTACACGCACTGAAGGTGTAGACAGCCTCACAGAAGATTTTCAGGGTACCAAGACTTCGTGCACACGCACAAGACTACTGACCTGCGGCATCTCCCATTGGGCACGGTTGGTCTCTGAGATCTCAAAGTAGATCCGTTCTATGCGACGAGATGCGCCCATGATTTCGATGCGGCCCAGGTAAGGCCGGAAGTACTCCAGGATACTCTCAGCCAGCTCTAAGAAGTTGCGCAAGCGCGGGTCATGGGGCACATGCTCTGACAGGTTGGTGAGCAGCACCGCCACATTGAAGCCAATGTCCCGCGCTGGTTCCTGGAAGCGGTTCGCAAACTCTTCGCAGTTGATCATCTCATTCTCATCTGCTTCCGAACATGAGAGCAGGAACTGGATCTCTGGGCCAGTGAACTGCTTCTGGCTGTCCATGGCCTGTGGGTGTGAGTGGGAGAGATGAGAGAGAGAGAGAGAGAGAGAGAGAGAGAGAGAGAGAGAGAGAGAGAAGAGAAGAGAAGAGAAGAGAAGAGAAGAGAAGAGAAGAGAAGAGAAGAGAAGAGAAGAGAAGAGAAGAGAAGAGAAGAGAAGGGAAGGAAGGAGGAAGGGAGGGAGGAGGAGGAGGAAGAGGAGGAGGAAGAGGAAGAGGAGGAAGAAGAAGAAGGGGAGAAGGAGGGGAGGAGGGAGAGAGTGAGTGAACTCAAGAGCCTCAGTAACAACTAATTGCAAGGGGTTGCGCTAGGCTGACCATGGGCATGGGTCTGCTGTTTTAATCCCAGCACTTGGGAAGCAGAGGCTGTGTGAGTTGTTCAGAGACCAGCCTGGTCTACATGAGAGTTCGAGGCCAGCCTGGTCTACATAGAGTTCCAGGACAGCCAGGATGAAATAGTGAGACTTTGTTTTAAAAACAATCACAACAACAACAACACAATAAACCCCCACAAAACAAAACAACAACAACAACAACAACAAAAAGGCTCAGTTGGTAGGGTGCTTGCTTCAGACGCATGAGGGGTCTCCCTTACTGTATAAACAGGTGTGGAGGTCTATGAATGTGATCCCAAAACAGAAATGTAAAAGGCCGCCATGCTCTTGGTAAAATAATGGTATTTGTTTTGTTTTATTGTTGTTGTTGGTTTTTCAAGACAAGGTTTCTCTGTGTAGCCCTGGCTGCCCTGGAACTTGCCTTGTAGACCAGGCTGGCTTCAAACTCATAGAAATGTGCCTGCCTCTGCCTTTTAGGTACTGGGATTAAAAGTGTGTGCCACCACTGCCTGGCTTGTTTGAGACACAGTCAGTGTAGTCCAGGCTGTCTGGGAACTCATCATTGTAGACCAGGCTGGTATCTTACTATATAGAGATCCACCTCTCTCTGCCTCCTGAGTGCTGGGGTCAGAGGCACTCGCCACAATGTTAGCTTCTTGTTGTTTATTATCTTTTGTCTTGTCTTGTTTCCTTTAATTTTGCTTTCCCCCCCCCCCTCCCAGATAGGGGTTCTCTGAATAACCCTGGCTGTCCTGGAACTCACTCTTTGGACCAGGCTGGCCTCGAACTCAGAAACCTGACTGCCTCTGCCTCCCAAGTGCTGGGATTAAAGGCGTGTGCCACCACTGCCTGGCTGCTTTTTTCTTTTTTAAGACAAAGTGTCATGTAGGCCAGGTTGGCCTGAAACTCACTACATAGACAAAGCTGACCTTAAATTCCAATCCTCCTGCCTCCGCCTTCTGATGGTGATTACATGCATGCATCACCATGCCCAGTTTAGGCAATTCTGGGACCAAACCCAGGGCAAAACAAAACAAAACAAAAAAAAGTAAACAAAAACAAAAACAAAATTTCAAGAGGCAGTTCCATTCTGACTTTAGCTATGCAACAGCCCTCAGCCTTCTGTTTTAAACGGGAAGATGTTGGTCATATTTTACTAGGGGAACTTCCAGATCAACTTACAGAGGGGCTGCAGAACGCAGAGAGGCGCAGCTCTGGGGTACAAACAGAAGCAAAATTTCCTGGCTCTGGGCTGTCCTTTGTGAAAAGCCGAGGGCTTTGCAAAATGCTTTCTAAATGAGTGACAGGCTTTGCAAACCATGAAAGGCTCAAAACCACAGAGCAAGGAGACTCAGTCACACAGGAACTTCTCGTCATGCACCCTGTCGCATCCCCCGCCCCGCGATGAGTGGCACCTGCCTCACACAGGGGCCTGGGATCATCATACACACATCCCTTCTCTTTTACACTGTTAAAAAAATAAGATTTATTTATTCTATGTATCTGAGTACACCATAGCTGTCTTCAGACACACCAGAAGAGTGCGTCAGATCCCATTACAGAAGGTTGTGAGCCACCATGTGGTTGCTGGGATTTGAACTCAGGACCTCTGGAAGAGCAGTCAGTGCTCTTAACTGCTGAGCCATCTCTCCAGTCCCACAAGTCCCTTCTTTTCTAATACCTTCTCTGGCCACTGTCAACCTGCTTTGCTGGAGTCACCTTCACGTCCAGACCTGGAAAGGCTGGAGTGGGGGTGGGGTGGGCAGGACTGAGAGCTGCATCTTCTTTTGCTTTCCACCTCCCACCCCATGAGATAACACTGGGCTCTCAGTCTCCAAATGTCACCGTACACATATGATTGTCATGTGTCCCATCTGGGCTTTGACCACATTCCTGAATCTTGACTGATGTGACAGCTGACACATCTTGGTGGATACCCCTACCCTGACACACAAACACACACACACACAGACACACACACACACACACACACACACACACGTACATGCCCACACACACTCACACACTCACCAGAAATGCTCAGAGTAACTTGTTTTCTTTCTATTTATTATTTCAGACTGTCTTTACTATGTAGTCTTGGCTAGCCTGGAACTTCCTCTATATAGACCTATAGATCAGGCTGGCCCTGGATTCTTGGCAATCCTCCTGTTTCTACCTCCCTCCCGAGTGCTGGGATTACAGGCATGGAGAAGTGAACTTGAGGAGATAAACTGCCCGAGCTCCCCAGCCTTATCCATTTCAGGAGTGGCAGCCCCCACCCACTCACCCATCATGCTTAAGTTAAAATCTCTGAGTCATATCTGCTTGCCCTCTCTTGTCTTGTTGCCCACATCAGATTCCTCATCAAAACTGTCAGCTCTGCTTTCAGAATAGATGCAGGGACAATTCGTGTCTTCTCCCTCTATGGTCCCCACTTCCTCTGTCTCCCACCATCACAGGGGTCTCCCCGAGGCACCCCATCTCTACGCAAAGTGGGAGGGACTCTGAAAATAGCTGCTCCAGGTCTGCTCAGGACCTTCCTGGGCTGCGCACCATACACATTAACGGCTAAAGCCCGCTTGCTTCAACCGCCCCCAGGCTGCTCCCCTCCGAGACTCTGCCTCTTCCTTTCTCCTGGGTCACCTCTGCAGCCTCACTGCTTTCCTTCCTGCCTGCCAGTTTTTCCAGCCTGCACTTGCTGTTGGTTTGCAGGGGACACTACACTCTCCTCCACCTTCATGTAGCACCCCTCAAATCTCAACATCAGCATCTCCTCCCCCAGAAGGGTCTTTCCCAGCCACCCCATTCACAGGCTTGGTTTAGCTTATTTTCACTTGGCTCTCCCCTCTAATTTGCTCACTAGCATGCTCTCACCATTAAGGGAGTGGCTGACACCCAGTAGGGGCCTCATCCAACGCTAAAGTTTTGAAATGTCCCCAAAGGTGTTAAAGATCTGACCTATAGGTGGCGCTCTTTGAAGTCGTTGTGGCCATTTGGCAGGTGGGACCTAGTGAAAGGGCTTTAGGCCATTGGTGGAATGCTTAAAGGGATTGTGGATTGCAGACAAAATCCCTAATCCTTCTTGCTTAGTTTCTACCTCTTGGTTGCATTCTTTGCTACCATAGCTACCGGGCCTGTTTGATCTTGCACCCAAACCCTGAGAATCAGGAACAAACAAACAAACAAACAAACAAAAAAAAGAAACCTTTTCTTTTTATAAATGAATAGATTTGGGTATTTTGCCACAATAGTGGGAAATCTAATATATCTTTTTATTTCACTTTTGTGGTTTTTAAGATAAGAGTTGGCCGGGTAGTGGTGGCACACATCTTTCATCCCAGCACTTGGGAGGCAGAGGCAGGCGGATTTCTGAGTTCGAGGCCAGCCTGGTCTACAGAGTGAGTTTCAGGACAGCCAGGACTACACAGAGAAACTCTTGTCTCGAAAGCCCCCCCGCCTCCCGAAAAAAAAAAAGAGGGTCTCAGGCTAGAGAGATGGCTCAGGGGTTAAGAGCACTGACTGCTCTTCCAGAGGTCCTGAGTTTAAATCCCAGCAACCACATGGTGGCTCATAACCACCTGTAAAGAGATCTGACGCCCTCTTCTGGTGAAGACAGCTACAGTGTACTTATATGTAATAAATAACAGGAACCGAGCAAGTGTGGCCAACTGAAGCAAATGGAGCAAGTGGGGGTGGGGGGTTGGCGACCGGAGCGAGCAGAGGTCCTAAAAGTAAATTCCCAACAACCAGATGAAGGCTCACTCATAACTATCTGTACAGCTACAGTGTGGACTCAGATAAATAAATAAATTGATAAATAAATCTTAAAAAAAAAAAAAAAAAAAGACAGGGTCTCAGGTAGCTTTGGCGGGTTCTAAACTCTCTGTAGCCAAGGCTGGCTTTGAACTACTGATCTTCCTGTCCCACCTCCCCAGTGTGGGGTTACACGTGTGAGCCACTGCACTTAGCTAGGAAAGCTGATTTATCCAAATCTGTCAAACACATGAAACGTCTTGAAGATAGGACAGTTTTAATGTCTGTTCCATTTTCAGAAAAGTGGCAAGTTCTTTTAAAATCAATTCTGAACAATGCTTTTAAACCATCAACTGCAAGGTGTATTGTACAATGCAAAAAAATTTGCTTGGGAAATGAATGAATGCTTGTTACGGTGTTTGTAAACATTTAGAAAGTTAAATACCACCATGTTCCATCTCCAAGGAGTTTATGTATCTGGGTATTCTCCACCAGCAGCTGCCAATGGGATGAAAACAGGGTGTCGAAGAGATGTGTCTGCTGGGTAGAAGGTTACGGGGGGTGGGGGGAGCTCAAATAAAATAATAACATCCTCCCAAATGGATTCTGATGAAACAGCTATAAGAAATCCCAGCTGACAGGGCACACAGGGGACAGAGAGGGGAACACACGAAATATCAGAGAAAGATGGGGTGACCAGATCCAGACTACGAGAGACCCTACACCCGGGAGGCTCTAACCATCTAGGGACTTGGTGTGGGATAAACACAAAATGTTGAAATAATATTTTGGATAAACTGATATGTTTGTAGATTTCTTCCATTAAAAAACACAAGGGCTAGAAAGATGGCTCAGCTGTTAATATCCCTGACTGCTCTTACAGAAGACCTGGGTTGGGTCCCCAGCACCCACGGGGTGGCTCACAACCTCTGAAACACTCGACCTCCCTATTCTGACCTTCCTAGGCACTGAGCATGCCCACACTCACATGCAGAGAAAATCCACAGCCATAACAAAAGATCTCAGACCAGGGACATAGTTTAGTCAGTAATGTGTTTGGCTTGCAAGAACAAGAGCCTGAGTCTAATCCTCAGAAGAAAAAAAATAAGTGTGTGGGTGTTTTGGCCATGTGTGTTTACAATGCCTTTGGGGACCACAGGGTTTCACATCCCCTCGAAGGGGGGTTGCAGGCGGTTGTGAGCCGCCATGCAGGTGTTGGGAACCCAACCCAGGCCCTCTGCAAGAGCAGCCAGTGTTATTAAGCACTGAGCCATCTCTCCAGCCCCAGAACCAATTTTAAAAAGCTGAATGCTTGCTTGTCATCCCAGAGCTGTGAGATAGAGACAGAAGGAATCCCCAGGCTCACTGGTCAGCCAGTGTAGCCTAATTGGTCAGCTCTAGGCCAGTGAACAATTCTGTCTCAACAAACAAGGTAGTCAGCTCCTGAGGAGTAGCATGTGAGGTGGTCTTCTGGCTTCAGCATACCTAGAGGTGTCTACACACATACACACAGATTCAACACACATGGAAGTACATACGCATTTTGTTTGTTTGGTGTTTTGTTTTTGTTTTTGTTTTTTCGAGACAGGGTTTCTCCGTTTAGCCCTGGCTGTCCTGGAACTCACTCTGTAGATGAGGCTGGCCTTGAACTCAGAAATCTGCCTGCCTCTGCATCCCGAGTGCTGGGATTAAAGGTGTGTGCCACCACCGCCGGCGTACATACACACTTTGTGTGTATGACTTATGTTTAAAATCTCCAAACTCAGAAGACCAAGGCAAATGATTGCATGAAGTTCAAAGTCAGCCATGGTGGAATCTGTCTCAGGAGTGGGAAGACAAATGATAGATGGAGAGATGGCTCACTAAAGAAGACCTAAAGAAATGTAAAACGATTGTGTTAGCACGAGTTTTGATTTGAAGAAATTGTCACAAAACCCTCCAATTATTGGGAATTTAAAAATTGGAATTCTGGGCTGGAGAGATGGCTTAGTGGTTAAAGAGTCATCTGGGTGAGAGAGATGACTGCTCTTCCAGAGGTCCTGAGTTCAATTCCCAGCAACCACATGGTGGCTCACAGTCGCCTGTAATGCGATCTGACACTCTCTTTTTGTGTGTCTGAAGACAGCAACAATGTACTCATATAAAATAAATAAATAAATAATCTTTAAAAAGATTCTTGTTAAGTAAATATAATAGTTCATTCCTAATAATTTGGAAGCTAGCTGAGTTAAGAGGAAAATTGCAACTCTCTCTTAAAATAAAACTAACAGCCTCCCATGTTTATACACACACACACACACACACACACACACACACACACCATACACACCACACACACACACACCACACACACACACACACACACCACACACACACACACACACACACACACACACCACACACACACACACACACACACACACCTCTCTTTTTCTCTCTCTCACAAAGTTAGAATAAGTAAACAAACAAAGAATTCCAAAAGCAATTAAAATAAAAAACAAAAAAGGAACCCCAAGTGGGGCGGTGGTGGCGCACGCCTTTGATCCCAGTACTTGGGAGGCAGAGGCAGGTGGATTTCTGAGTTCGAGGCCAGCCTGGTCTACAGAGTGAGTTCCAGGACAGCCAGGGCTACACAGAGAAACCCTGTCTCGAAACAACAACAACAACAACAACAATAACAACAACAACAGCAACAACAGCAGCAACACCACAGCTGGGCACGGTGGTATCCACTTGGAATCCAGCACTTTAGAGGCTGAGGCAGAAGAATTTCTGTGAGTTGTGGGTCAGCTTAGTCTCTGGGCTATGCAGTGATCTTTCAAAAAGCCAAAAGAAAAGGATTGTGGGCAAAACCCTTTCTTTAAATTAAGAACGTGTCTTATTACAGGTGTACACATGTTTGTCTGCATGAAGGTGTGCACACTGCATGTGTGCAAAACCCACAGAAGCCGAGAGGACACTGGATCCCCTGGAAACAGATTTGAGGATGGTTGTGAGCCACCATGTGGAACTGGGAATTGAACCTGGATCTTCTTCGAGAGTAGCCAGTGCTCCTAATCACTGGGCGGTCTCTCCAGCCCTAGTTGTGGATAATTTTAATTTTATTTTTATGGTGTGGTTTTGGTTAGGAGTGATAATGTCCTTGTGGCTTGTCAAATAAGAGGAAGGCCTTGTGTGTGCACACATGCTGTGTGATACCACTGATAAGCTGTGTCCAGAACAGGCCAATTTCTAGAGACAGATACTAGGCTAGTGGTTCCAGGGGCTGAGGTGGTGGTGGTGGGGCAGTGACTGCCAAAGGCCGTGGGGCTTTTTCTTGGGGTGACTGTGATGTTCTAAAGTGACAATTGGTGACAGTTGTATCATTCTCCCAATCTCCTCACAACCACCGCATTGGAAATTTTTAAATGGGTGGGTGGATGGTGTGTGCATTATAAAGCAGTAAAGATGTGGTTGTTTAAAAGGAACTCTTAGCCAGCCAGGTGTGAGGTCTCAATAGCACCAGGAGCATCAGAGGCTAAGGAAGGAGGACCCTACGCTCAAGGCTAGCCTGGGCAACATCGTGAATTCCTGACTCAAAACTGGAAAATGTAGTAAACATGGAGGCTGGGGGTGGAACTCTGTCCCTGCCACTCACCTGATGCTCACGCGATAGCCTGAATGCTTCAGCTCCCTGAAAGGCCCTTTCGCTCCCCTTCCTGTGGTGCTGGGGGTCAAACACAGGGCTTCATGCTTGACAGGCACATCCTGTCAGGCCTTGACACACAGCCCTAGAACAACATGTTGTATCTTCAATGTGTTTTCCACCAAGGAGCCATGTGGCTGGAAGTCTGTCCTGACATAAGCTGTATGCAAGGAGACTCACTGTACCCAGCATGGGCAGCAATACACAGAGCCTTCTCTTGGCTCAACGGCAGAGCACCCGCAAACTCACTCACATTGGCTGTCGTTCTTCAGTAACTTGGTTTATATATGGATGTGTGGTGGGAAAGGCACCTGGACACCCCTGCCTGTCTGAAGCCTTCAGAGGTGCAGGGAACATGACTGGAAATAGTAACCAAAAGAGATGGGCTCAGTGGATAGGCATGATTCCCAACATGGGCCTAGTGACCCAAGTTCGAGTTCTGCAACTCACAGTGGAAGGAGAGAGCTGACTCCTGACAGCCATCCTGTGACCTCCATATACATGCTATGGCACAACCCCCCCCCCCCCAGTAATGACAATAAATAAAATAAAACTTGAAAAAAGTGACCTCAAATTCTTTACAAGATGAACAGACATATTGTTTGTTTGTTTTTCAAGACAGGGTTTCTCTGAGTAGCTCTGGCTGTTCTGGAACTCACTCTGTAGACCAGGCTGGGCTCGAACTCAAAAACCTGCCTGCCTCTGCCTCCTAAGTGCTGGGATTAAAGGTGTGCGCCACCACTGCCCAGCAAACATATTGCTTAGTTAGTGTTGTTTATTTGGCTAAAAGTTAGTAAAACTTATTATTATTATTATTATTATTATTATTATTATTATTATTATTGGTTTTTCAAGACAGGGTTTCTCTGTGTAGCCCTGGCTGTCCTGGAACTCACTCTGTAGACCAGGCTGGCCTCGAACTCAGAAATCCGCCTGCCTCTGCCTCCCAAGTGCTGGGATTAAAGGCGTGAGCCACCACTGCCTGGCTAGTAAAAATTTTTAAATGAATTTCGGCATAGAAGTCTGCATGGCCAAAATAGTATCATAAAGCAACCCAGCAGCGCTCAGGATGCAGAGACAGGTGGTCTCAGGTTTGAGGCCAGCCTGGTCTACAGAGCAAGTTCCAGAGAAACCCTGCCTCAGAAAGCCAAGACAGATAGACAGACAGACAGACAGACAGACAGACAGACAGACAGACAGACAATCTTTGGTGGGTTTGTACACACCCAGAATCCTAGCACCGACAAGGCTGAGGCAGGAAGGTCGCCATGAGTTCTAGGACAGGTGAGTATATAGTTCAGGCTTGAGCTATATAATCAGTTACAACCAATTTTGGTTGCTGTGTGAGATCCTATCTCAAAACAAACAAACAAGCCAAAAATAAGCCCCTAAGCTAAACAAGCCCCAGGGATGAGCTCAGAAGTAGGGCATCAGCCAAGCGTAGGGGAGGCCAGGATTCAGTCCCCATTGTTACCAAAAATCAAAATAAAGAAGACAGAAGATGTCATGAGGTCAGGTCAGGTGTCACACACACACACACTCACACACACACACTCACACACACTCACACACACACACTCACACACACACACTCACACACACTCACACACACACACTCACACACACACACTCACACACTCACACACACTCACACACACTCACACACACACTCACACACACACTCACACACACTCACACACACACACTCACACACACTCTCACACACTCTCACACACACACTCACACACACTCTCACACACACACTCACACACACACACACTCACACACACTCACACACACTCACACACACACACTCACACACACACACACTCACACACACTCACACACACACACACACACACACACACACACAC
>JADRCD010192251.1:286-19852 GCA_019843815.1 Montemys delectorum
CATACATACATACATAAATGGATACATAATTCGTAGATACATACATACATACATACATACATACATACATAAATGGATACATAGATAGATGGATGGATGGATACATACATACATACATACATACATAGATGGATACATAAATGGATGGATACATACATACATACACATAGATACATAGATACATAGATAGATACATAGGTTGATAAATAGATTGATACATAGATAGATAGATAGATAGATAGATAGATAGATAGGTAGATAGATAGAATTTTTTATTCATTTAAAAGCCAGACTAAAAAGAAAGCAAATTGAAAACTTTGACATCTGCATCCCAAAGCTCAGAAATGTGGCTGTCATTTTGGATAACCTGGAGTATTGTTATGAATGATAGGGTCACTTAATTCTGGGTTAAGTTATTAGTTTAAGAGAAAAAGTACCTGGGAATGTTCTCTGTTGACCTAATATGTACTACCTGTCATTTTAAGTTGTCTGTGTTTTGGAAACCAAGAGTTTCTCAGTCTTGTTACAAGAACTATTATTTAACTAAATATCAATACACTCCAACAATTAAGTCAGTTCATCTCATCCAATTAAACGGTTTAGAAAATAAGTTCCGACTCTGGCCTGCTCTTGGCACTCTTTTTGTCCTATTGGGGTGCCTTGTGCAGCCTCCATATGAGGGTGTTTGTATCGTCCTATTGTTCGGATACTGTCTCTTGGGAGAATGCTCTTTTCTGATAGGGGAACTGTATCTCAGGGGGAGAGAATGTGAGGAGGATCTGGAGGGAGTATGGGAGGAGGAGGAGGGAAAATATGTTTGGGGTGTTTTGTAAGTTCCTATAGTCTGTTTCTTAATCGGCAGTCCTGAAGCATATGCAAAATCAGTAATCAGTATCCAGTAGATGGCCGGACACAGAGAGGCTGAATGGGGTGCAGTGGGGGGCAGGAATCTAACAGACAGCCTAAAGCTGGAATCACCAAGACTTGGGTCAACCCTTCCCTTTCTGCTTGTATCTTACAGCTCTGAAGCACATGGATTTTGAAGGAGATTTTTTTTTTTTTTAACTGTTTATCTGTTTAATGTTCATCTCCAACATCCCACACTAACATCAAAATCACAATATAAAACATCCCAACTTTTAATAGTCCCACGGTCTTTAAAAATTCGAACACTTCAAATGTTCATTCCCTTGATAATAGCCAGAGTCTGTAAAATATCCAAAGCCAGTCAAGTCTGGGCTTCTTTAGAATACAGACAAGTTAAATTCCTTTTCTCCTCCAACATGGACTAGCCAGGAAGCAGTTATAATAAAATCCCAGCAAAACCGAAGTTCATCAATATAAAAAAAAAAAAAAATGAGTACCTGACCTCTATAACCTACTCATCACTGTCTGGGATACAAAGATCCTGGGCTATTTCTCCAGCTCCTCCCTCTGGAGTAAAAATAGCTTCTCTCCTAGGATCAGGTCAGCTCCATTCCACCGCTCCTGCTGTCCTTTGCAAACTTCTCATGGTGCTATGATCTCCAAACTGCTAGGGTCTGCACTGTGACTGAGCCTGTGCACTCACCAACGGCCCCTCAGAGCCTCTCTTGAGGGACTCTGACCCTATCACACAGTGCCGAACCTCACCTTCTTTCCCAAACTCCTCAAATCCTGGGACTCCTAATACAGTGGAGGCTGACGCTTCCTCAGCAGCCTCCCCTGGAAATGTCACACTCCAGCTGCTCTCTAAGACCCTTCATACCTTGGAGATCAGCATCATCCAGGAAATTCACACATTACCAAGTTGGCTTCTGGCACAGGTACAGCCTTGACTCTCTTGGGTGCTGATCCTGAGGAAATATTCCCCGGGACATTTCACCTCAGTGACACTGCTCTCTTCTTAATCATAGCTACTTCTTCAGCTCCAGCTAACCAGCGTCAATTGTACTAGCAATGAAAAAGTTTCACTTTAGCAGTTCACATAAATGGATTTCCTAGAGTCTTTGCTTCCTCCAAAACTTCACAAACCAGGTCTCCACCCTCTATGTTGCTCTTGGGACTTCCTTCTAAGTTTTCAGTCTCAGGGTTTTTCTTGTTATGATAAACAATAACAAATCCATGACCAAAAAGCAACTTGGAGAGGAAAGTGTTTGTTTCATTTTCAACTTCTAGGTCACAGCCCATCACCAAGGAAAGACAAACCAGGAACCTGGAAACAGGAACCAAAGCAGAGACCATGGAAGAATGCTGCCGAGCGGCTTGCTCCTCTGCCTTGTTCATATGGCTTTCTTATATAATTCAGGAAGACCTGTTCCAGGCTGGCACTGACTACAACAATCTGGGCCCCCTCACATCAATTATTAATCAAGAAAATGCCTGACAGACTTGCTTACAGGCACACAGGGTTACTTTAGTTTCAGTAACTCAGGAATCATTCTTTCGGTCTTATTGAACTTTACTCTTGGATCATTGAGCAAAGTTAGTCCAGGCATGATAATCCTTGATCCTGTTGCCGTTATTGAGATGCTAGTTTGGTGTGTCCATGTTCAAGTCTGCCTGTTTTTGAAACAACTTTACTTGCAACCAGATTGAGTTCAAAGTTTCCATGTGATAGAGCAACATTTCCATGCTATGGCTGGAAGAGACAGACTGGAAGAGACAGATTTTAACCATAGGCTTCTCCAGATTTCTCAACAGGATTCTCGAATGTGGAGAGGGGGGATCATTTGTAGTTGTCTTAGATCCTTCTGACAGCAGGTGGCATTGGACATGGCACTTTGATTGGGAAGGCAGAGCAGTTTCTACCTACCACACAGGTAAAGCATTACAAAGCACTCCACAATGTTGACAATCAAGTTGTAACACAAAGAGTAAAGCAAAGCCAGTTCCCACCTTTACATAAGTAATTTAGAATTTTTCTCAAAAACTAAATTGATCACATCAGACAAAAAAGAAAATATCTACTAGTCCTAGCTCTTCACTTAAAAATAAAACCACTTAAAAGAATAATCATTTTGACATTTTTAAAAATGCCTTTAGCTTTTTGTTTAAAAATTCTATAAATAATTCTAATAGAACTAACCTATTGGTATAGTTTATAACTGTTTTTCTTTCAATGGGCTTATTATTTAGATAAAATATGACTAAAATTTTGCTTCGCGATATGCCAAACTGAATTCTGAATCTCACTCTCAACTGAGGTAATCTTCATAACCAGTATTTCAAAAACTGAAAATGGTCGCAGTCACTAGCCCACTAGCCCACTAAGATGCCCAAGAGAGAATGGTCGCAGTCACCAGCTCACTAGCCCACTAAGATGCCCAAGAGAAACAATCGAGGAAATGTTACTTTTCCATCCAGACTGATGCTCTCCCTAATTGTATCTTGAATTTGTGGTTTCTCTCCTGTTTCCTCAGCTTGCAGATTCCCTCAAGCCTCAGATTGTCACATCTTGTTGGCTGCTACAGGTTATTAATTGGTTCTCATTGTTTTCTCCCCACACCTACTTTCTTCCTGTTTATCCTCTACACAGTTCCCATGATAAACTTTATGTAACAAAACCCAACTTGGTGTTCTTAGAATAATCACTGCATAACACAAATTAATCTCCAGCTTGAAGAACATTCAGTTCTTGGCTTTTATCTACCTAACAAAATTTGATAATTCTATCTGCTTCTATCCTGGTGACAGGGTTCAGAATTAGTAGACTATGAGACAAAATGTGTTTTCTCTTTTAAAATAATGCTGTTAAGCTCTGCCTGCCTCCCATACTTTACATTTGAGCAAATGTATTTATCTTCCCAAGATACTTCCTCAGATTCTCAGAAGATTTCCACAGCTTGAGGAGTTGGAATAACCACTTGGGATGTAGTTGCTTCCTATCTGCATAGACCTCGCTGTACGGAAGGCCTGCACCTGCATTCCCATCCCTTTGAGTGTACATCAAATCTCTGCTCCTGTACACACGCACAATATAGCTAACTCTTAGCTTAGTGCATATGTGTGTTTACTTTACCATTTCCCTCTACTTTGATATGTTTTGGGTCATAAGTAATCAGACTCCTCATTGGGCTGGTGTGAGATGACATAAAAAATTAATGATCTCACATGACAAAATATTCTTTACTGGAGTGGCTCCAGAATTTGCTTTTGCAGACGCTTATTGATGTTTGTCATTAGCAGTTTAGATGTCATTTTCCTCCATGTCTCTGATTGGTCATGCTTGCTGTGTTGACGTAGCCTAGTTTATATATTGCTGTAGAATGTCCCCAGCTGGTATCATGTTCTATGCTACTACACAGTAAAACAAAATGCGATGTCCCTACTCAGTAGAAAAACATTCCCATCAACCTGATAACACGGCCAACTTTCCTATCTGGTGCCAACATTGAAACACATGCCATGTTGAACGATCAGGTGGTAATAAATGACACAGGTTACCTGTTGCAGAGGATATTTTAATTTTACCCTTGAGTACATCATCACTCCTGAAAGTATCAAAATCTTTTTTTTAAAAAAATCATATTTATTTTACATGCGTGGAGGCTAGACCCTAGTCTCTCATGTTCACCAGGAAGATGGGTCTTCACTGTCCATGTTAAGGACAGATCTCTACCATATAATACACCAGACAGTATCTAAGCCAATCTGCTAACTGAATGAAAGAAAATCACATGGCATACACTGCACTGCCTATAGGCTAATTCACCTTCACTCACCGACTTGGCAAACAGTTACCAATGAGATCAGTCCTATTATTCTATGTGTTTGGCCTTTGTCATTCTGGTATTCAATGTCATTCTTTGGAAAATACAAAATTCACTAATTCATGGAACTGGAGGTAGCTGTGTTAAATGCACGATAGCACTATATCATATTCTGCAATGAAAGTCTTTCGAGAGGCCCTACATAGCTCGCTGACTGTCCAGGCTGAGGTGTGTTTAACTGACATATTGCTAGGCTTCTTAAAAACCCTGACCACAAGCAAAAGGCAACATTGAGAGATTTGGCAAGATGTTCTCAGCACAGAGGCCTTGCTCGGAAGCATCATTCTGTCTTGCAAATAGAATTTTCTGAACTGGGACTCCAGGCTTTGTGGAATTAGGGAACAGCTGCTGGCTCTATTCCTGGTTGCTTTATCCCCCACTTTCAATTGTTTTGTAAGCTGTGGAGATTCACAGTTCTTTGTGTATTGTTAAGAAATGATCCTTTTATTTTCCAAGCTCTGTGTTACCTTTAGTGAAGATATTTCTTATTTTTTCTTCTAATTTAGGTTTTATCTCATTTACATACAATTAATGTAGTTTACCAGCACAAGCTAAACTCTGCTTCCTCATCTGAAAAAGTTCATTTGTGTTATTTTTATTATACCAAAACCCTAACTTGATGATCACAGTTAAATCCTTGCTGTGTATAATAACCGAGAACCTTTATTTTTCTGTGGATGGTTTCTGACTCATTCTTGACCAACAAAGAACAAAAAATTTGCACAAATACTGCCTTGTCTTGGGAGCTACATCTGTTGCTATGTCAACAACTCAGGATGTCAAAAGCTGATGCCTTCTGCTTGAGCTTAGTCATCTGGAACTCGAAGACACTCTAGTGTATTACTTTCTTCATCAAATTGGTGGCCACGTATGTACATTTCCCAAGGTGTTGCAGATGCCTGGAATCCACTACATGTGTGGTTCCTGCTGTTTCCTTTGTGCTTACAGATGCTGAAGCTCAGGAAACTTAACAGAAATTACTTGATGAATTTGAGAACTCTTAGAAGCCTCTGTAGAGTTCCCATCACTGGCTGCTATAAACCAAGAAAAGTAGATGCCATTTGAAGCTAGCCAAGGCTCAAGGGACCTCAGGAGCACACTGAGGAAACAAAGCAGTGTGGTGTTATTCATCCATTTCCTTATTTGCCCATTCTTCAAGTCTTTATTAACAACCACTTGCCTACTGTGCAGCATCAGCATTAAAATAAAAGGCAAAGGAATGTGAGACTAAGAAAATTAGACTTGAGAAAGCACATACTTTAGTCAAAATCTCAATTCAAGCTTCTATTAGTTGTGTGATTCTAGAAACCTCTGATCATGAATGTAACCACCTGCAAGTGAAATGTAATGATCTTTAGCCTTGTTTTGTTAAAAAAAACAATTATCTATGCATATATTTATGATCTTTTTATCATTAGTTATTTAGATAACATAGTCTTGAGTTATTTAGAAAGAGTAAGAAGCATTGCCAAATTTCTAGCACTCAAGATTATGTCTTGGCATGCTGAAGAAATGGTTCAGTGGTTAAAACCCTTACCTTCAGGAGAACCAGATTCAGTTGCCGTCACTCACATGGTGGCCCACAACTGTATGTTACTCTAGTTCCAAGAAATCTGATGCACTGTTTTTGCCCCCTCAAGCATTCATTGCATGTGTGACATACATGCATGTAGACAAAACACTCATCCTTGAAAAGTAAAATAATTCTTAGCAGTGAAAATATCATGGGTTAATACATGTAAAATCTTGGTTTTTAGAAATCAGTTTTGCACTCCAGCTATTGATCATACTTTGTCTTATCTTATTACTAGTTTTTAATAAGTTTAATAACAAAACATGGAATGAATCCAGTGAAGAGAGAAGAATCGCTGTCTAGACAAACTCTGTCACTGACCCACTGAGAAAAGGATTTTGAAACATACTAAGTGTCAGAACAAGTTGGGAACGTGTGTGTCATTGAGCATGAGAGGAATTTAACAATCAGAGAACCTGGCAGCACTCACAGACAGCTTGTTGATACATGTTTTTACATTTCAACAGCTAACATCTATTTCACCTCCCTTACTTCTGCTTCCTAGCATAACAAAGGAGAAAATATGAGCTGAATTTTTCATCAGTTCCTTGGGTCTTTTAAAAGGTTAGGACAGAAGCACTGAGAATAACAAACGGAAATTGCACTTACTTGTGAAGTTTGGGACTTAGAGAGCAAATAACTTGAAAAAAGTATATCTCTTGCTACAAAAAGAAACAGTGTGCGTCTGTGCCCTACACTGCGAGGGAATTGGAGCAAAGTCTGGGTGGAAAAAAATTAGTGACACGCCCTCTAGAATAAGGAGGAAAGTGGGATTGGTGGTTGGCTTGTTTTTATTTTCCATTATTTATCCATAGTTTATGTGTTAATGATTTACTTATCAGTTGTAAAATGTTAATAATGCACCATGAATGGTAAGTCCTGTGTGTTTAAGGTTAAAAAAAAAAAAAAAAAAACATCCTTCACCTAAGCTTGGCTTTCAAGCCAAGTAATCACTAGAGATTGGCAAGTATAGACCAGATATTAGCCCTGTCCCTTCACTGGATTTCTGGCAATAATTTAATAATGTCCCCAAGACGTCAGCTGTCTCCATGCATCACAGCAAGGCCTGCCCTTAGAAAGATGACTCTTTCTTTAAAGAATAATAAATAATGATGAAATTCAGAACAAGAAAAACATCTATAATGCAACATTGAAAAATTAAAAGGTGATCATAATAGCTCACAAGGAAAGGAAAACAAAAGTATTTTAGGGGAAAATGACAATTTGGCACTTTTACAAAAACTGAGGAACTAGAAATTATTGTCTTAAAATAAAGCAGACTCAGAAAGATGAACACTATATTTTCCTCTCCTGTATAGATATGAAAGTTTATGGATAGATGTGTATGTGCTTAGAAGTCATGAAACTAGACTGTTGACTTTGGGAATGGGGAGATCTTGGCAGGAAGGGCAAGAGGAAGGTTCTGGAACATATGACATGAAAAGGGTGGCATTGGAGGAAGAAGGTAATCAGCAGAAGAGGGCAGAAGGAAGGAGGAGAAACCTGGGATGAGAGCAAAAGGTGAATGAAGATGCCTTGATGAAGCTCATTATTCTGTGTGCTAATTTAAAAGCCATTGAAAGGAAAAGTATCATTTGATGGGTCATATTGATTGAGGCAAGCCCGTGGAAGAGAGAGTTGAGACCTTTGAGGAGCTGATGGATTAAATAAACTGTTCTTATGAGAGTTGGGCATATCCTATCTCAGTCTCATTCTGTCAAATCTTCCTCTAATTGGTAACTTTCTCTGCCCCTTAATGAGATGTCACTTTTAAACATGGCTGTATCATTTTACAAACTAAATATACTTTCATTGTTTAGGGTTGTGTTCCAACCAGATCATACTGTAATCTAGGGCATGTCTGCATTCTGGCCACATCATATCTTTGGATGTGTTTTTTGGTAAAGCAAACATGTTTCTGGCTTAAAATTTCACTATAACATCATCTTTACTTATTTTGATTCAGGATAATTTTTGCAGATTTCTGACACATGAACCAACAGGCATTGTACCTATGCCATTGGAAGTATGAATGAGACAACTGTGTGCTTTGACCTTCAAGAGATTCTCCAAATTTAGAGCCAAGATAATAAAAGGAAGAAGTTTAAATTTGGATCTTCTGGTTATAATCCAAGTAATATCTTCTTTCTTAGAGTTGGATCTCAGGCTTACACATTTCTTTTTACTGATTTGAATTGGTCCCTTTTTAGTACATGGTACCAGGTGCTTCCCAAAGAGCAACTTGCTTACCAACAGTATAATCTATTCTCTTTATTCCTAGAAAAATCAAAACATGCATTATTTCATACTTTTCAGTGATTCAGAAACAAACATTTAAAAATTTAAATGCCATATAAATGCCAATATTTATAATATATAGTGTTCTTTTGGCATAACATTGGGGGAAAAGGACAAGGCAACCTCTATCAGCTGTGCTCAAAAATAGTGTCCTTATAAATCAGAGGAAAATTAAGTAATCACTAATGAGAATATATCTGATTTAATTTTGTTTAATGATCATTAATAGTCACTGTCATCAGTGTTGATTGCTATGTTATGATTTCCAGTCATTCTTCCAACATTATCAGATATATTATTAGCTATTCATTGTCACAGTATGCTTCCTATGCTAAAATTGTATAATATACAGAATAGATCCCTTTGGTGTGATTTTTAAGCATTTTTATAAGAGAGCACAATGGGTTTTAATAGCACAGCTAAGGAACATTAAAAATAAGGCAGTGAGGTAATGACATATCATCTTGCTTTGACAAAGAATATAGCTCAGCTGTTGAGTGAAATCCTGCCCATGGAAATGGATAACTTTCCCTCCCCCAAATGAGAATTTCATTGTTGGTGTCTTTGTCTAGATTTCTCTTCTCTTTATTTAACAAAGGGAACTTGGAAGTTTCCTGTCATGTGTTTATGCACAGAGAGATATTTAATCACCAGGGGGTTGCATGAATAATTATGGTATTTGTGATTTGAATGAATTAGTGACCACAGGTAGTTTAGCTGTCCAAATCAGTTAAGTTGGGTTTTGTGTCTTATATAGCCCCATAGCCCTAGAATATACAAGTAGGAAGAGATTTCATATACCTTCTGCACCTCCCACTGATGGCTTCACTCAAACCTCTGTGGTCGCTCAAGTGCACTTAGATCTGACAGTGGGGACTCTGCAGTCAGGCTCTCAGCTTCTCCAGCCTCCTAACTGGGTCTTCTTCTGGATCTCTCTCACAGACATTCATTCTGACTCCTTCCTTCATCTTCAAAACCTGTCAAAGCTCTGAGCTCAGACGAAGCTGCAAAGAAAACATTTGCTCCCACAATTGCTTCCCTGGAATTTCTACACAAAGCATATACTATGAACTGTGAGGAATTGTCAGACATAAGTAGAGATGACTCAGCTTGGAAACTCGCTGCTTCTTAAGTGGAGAGCCGGCCCCATGTTATGTTAAAAGGCCTCAAAAAATGTATCTGTGGTGCTTAGAGGTTAGATGACCTGCAGTTTTTTTGTACAGACATGAAAAACACAGGAAAAATTTATTCAGTCTGGGTGTTAGGCCATTAATATTGTTCTAATAAATTGTTATAAATTGATAATGGAGAAACAACAGAAATGTATCCCTATGAGTTCTGGTGTCTGGGAAGTCCAAGACCAAGGACTGGCATGCATTGGTGACTGGGAAGAAGGACCTGCCCACTCTTAATGACCTCAAAGTGGAACACTTATTTGCACCTCTGTATGGACACAGGACAGCTAGCACTAACCCTATTTGTGAGGTAGGAACTGTTAGACAATTAACTGTTAGACATACATACATACATACATACATACGTACATACCATGACATTGAAATTCTATTGACAGCAAAGGAATGAGGAAGGATACTATAAACAATGAGACCACAGAGACTGGTCTAAGCTGAAAATGGCAGTTGAACAAGCACCCTCCCATTTAAGATGCACTAAAGTATGAAGTACGTGTGTGTGTGCCCTCGAGTGTGTGCACATTTATACAAACCTGTGTGAGTGCAAAGGTCAAGGATAATTACAGGATCCTTGTACATTATACTACATTTTGTTTGTTTTTTTGTTTGTTTGAAACAAAGTCACAATCTATCCCTCACCAAGTCAGCCAGACTAGCAGGCCAGAAAGCCCTTGGAGAAATGGTTAAGTGCAGCACTGCCTGCTCTTACACAGATATTAGGCTCATTTCCAACCCCTACATGTGGCAACCATCTGGGACTCCAGTCCCAAGGAATATGATAAATCTTCTAGGCTCTATGGTCTAGCCTCTACGCTACATTTTGCAAGCAAAACATCTGTACACATAAAGTTACTTAAAGTGGAAAAAACAAGCTGTTATTTCCTTGATGAGTTAGGCATCTGTGCCCTCTATTTAATGTACAGATATCTGTATTCAAATTTTAATGTGTATATCTGTTCTAATCAAATTTTTATGAATTTTTGCCCATTTAAAGCACTGTTTCAACTCATGAACAATTTTTTAAAAAGACATTGAAAGAGTCCTTCCATGTAGAAACTCCCTTCTGAGAACATTACCACTTCTCAAGTGTGCTTCTGTTTCAGAGACCCTTAGCACACTTTAAACTACCTTCTTCCTGATTTATCTGTATTGCTGATAGAAGTATTTTGGTTTCATTTTATTTGATACCAAGTTTTCTATTATTGTTATTACTTTGCTTATCAACTCTTCTTGGATCTTAGATGTCTGCCCAGAATCTGTCTCCTTCTTCTTGATATACTTGATGTATATTCTTTGTGGAGACACATTGCAAACTCTGATCCTTTTTGTCATTACAATAGAATTTCTGTTCACTCTTACTTTTAAAAGATATTCCCACTGAATTACAGCAGTAGGTTGGCAGTTGTCTTTGTCCCACAACTTGATGATATTCTGTTGCCATTTCGTTTCCAATGTTGAGAAATCATGCATTCACTGTCCTATTGGCTTCTCTGTGTATGTGACTTGTTTTAATCATCCTATGTTGAATTTAAGCTTTCTGACTCCAAGAATAGATATTTTTCATCATTTTTTTTGGAAATTCCTAAATTGTTTGTTTTGTTTTTCAAGACAGGGTTTCTTTGTGTAGCCCTGAGTGTCCTGGAAATCATTCTGTGTACCAGTCTAACCTAGAACCCAGAGGTCTTCCTGTTGGGATTAAAGGTATGCACCACCACTGCCCAGCAGGAAATGTCTCTCAATTTTCATTCACTCTAATGTAGCCTTCCATCCTTTCTGCACTTCCTTGAAATCCATTTATGTCTGGTAAGTCCAACCGCTGAAGTCTGGTTCTCATATCCTTTGTTCCCTGAGGTGTATGGTACTCATTCTGAGCATCTGGTACAAGCCTGCCTAAAGAGGATACAGGTTCTTTCAGTATATATATTATACTTATTATACTGACAGAATACATATATGTATATATATACATATATATACACATATATCCATATATATGTGTATATATACATATATATGTATATACACATATATATACACTTATATATGCTTGTATATATACGTATATGTGTATATATATATATGTATTGTATGTTTGTGTGTGTATGTATAATTTCTGTTCACTCTTACATACACACACACATACATATATACATATATACATATATACATATATATTGCTGTGAAGAGACACCATGAGCAGGGCAACTATTACAAGAGAAAGAGTTTATTGGGACTGGCTTACAGTTTCAGAGGTTTACTTCCTTATCATCATGGCAGGAAGCATGGCAGCATGCATGCAGATGGTAGGGCAATAACTAAGAGCCACATCCTGATCTATAGGCAGAGAGAGACAGAGACAGAGACAGAGAGACAGAAAGAGACACAGAGAGAGAGAGTAAGAGAAAGAGAGTAAAACAGAAAGAGAGAGACAAAGAGAGACAGAGACTGAGAGACTATGGCCTTGGCATGGGCTCTTGAAACTTCAAAACTCACCCCTAGTGACACACTTCCTCCAACAAGACTACAACTCTTAATATTCCTACTCCTTTCAAATAGTGCCACTCCCTGGTGTTGAAGCATTGAAACCTATGAGTGGGATGGGGAGTGTTCTCATTCCAACTACCACAGGCTCCTTCAGGAGTCCCACATTCCCTTCTGCCCAGCAGCTGAAAACTCTATCAGCTGCTTAGTATGGCAACTACCTTGTTCCTTGAAACTAACTGAAGAACGGAGTTCTGTGGGTACAGAGCCATTCACCCAGAAACCAGAAGGATTCTGCAACCAGAAGCAAGTCTTCTGAAAATGGAAGTTTCCTGTCTGGGCCTGGCAGACCCCCTAGTTGATATTAAGTTTTGTAGTTCACACTTACTCTAAGGACTTTGAGGTTCCTGAATTTTTATGTAGATCTATTATTAAATTTCCAATCTTGGAACTGTATCTTGGTTTTTACATATCCCAGATAAAATGCTCAATTCCATGTTGCCTGACTTTAGTAAATGCTAGGAAGAGTTTAGCATTGGAATTTCTATTTATGCCTGCAAGTTCCAACCTTCTCTTCATGTTTGACTTCTGAAAACATTTTTTACTGTCATGCTGAGTCATCAATGCTTTCAAATGTCTTAAACATGAACTGAAATTATAATCTGCCATTCTTGGCTTTCTTGTGCACCAAAAAGTTGGTCATACAATTAGTGATAATAGAGAAAGAAGATGATGGTCAAATCATAAAAGCATGCCTCAGAGCCCTTATAAGAAGCAATTTGCAGGCTGGAGAGATGGCTCAGCCATTAAAGGCTAGGCTCACAACCAAAAATACAAGAAGCAATATGCATATGTTAAGTCACTGTTTATCTTTCCAGTGTTCAACACAGTGTCCAGAACTCAGTAGTATTTCAGTAAATGTATTAAACATGTTTGTGATAGTCAATAATAATTGTGTTTCAATATTCTATTACCTTAAGATATTTTCTAGATGTCGTGTATGCTATTAATTTCCATATAGATTAACTCATACAATCTGCACCAATCATTACTCTGTACAAAAAAAAATCACATTCTATACAGTCAGGTATTGAGGCAGAAGTTTTTAAATGGTTAGTTCCTTATAAGTAAAAAAAAAATCAGTTAACAAGAGGATCATTTTGTTTGTTTGGTTGGTTGTTTTATTTAATTTCATCTTTTGTTTTCATTTTCTTTTTGGCTTTGGCAAAAAATGTCCTAAAGGAAGCAAGTTTAGGAATCTTTCATAGAAGAACTAGTGGCCACTTTGAGCCACGCCATTGAATTTACTAGGAACTATCCAAACATTTACATCATTTCTCTGTGATTTATTACAGTCAAGATTCAATGTATAGTGTATTCAGTTGTTACTTGAGCAGTGAGATTCCAAGCATTCCTATTATATGTCTGTCTAACTTAATATATTCAAAAACCCGAAGTCATGTGAAAGGAGGATAAACTTGGAAAAATAACTGTCAATAATTTTCAAAGATGTATTTGATTTCAGTTGTGCATATTATAGATCGATAACATTCCGACCATTTTGAAATCTTGGTTTCTAGTTGTCTTACTCTCGGATAAAAGAATCTCCACATGCTAACTGCAAAGATGTCCATGATTAAGCAGTACGGCCTTTTGAGCAGTTTCCAGGGCTTACTTTGATGTCTATCAGTGTCAGAAAGACAGAAGAAAGAGCATGACATTCCTTCAGTGGCTTCTCAGCCCATCTAATCTTTATTGAGTGCTTCCTAGTCTCAGAGATGCATCAGTGAACAAGACATTCTGTGCTCTTAAGAGAAAAAGAAGGAATGCACAAATCAATATGTGGTGTCAAGTTGTAACAAATGGACACATTCAGAGTTCCAGGCTTTGATGGCTGAGACAGAGAGCGACATTTCTTTAACTACATGAAGTGAAGGAGGAATCCATTCAAACTTCTAGAGGAAGACCCTTCAGCTGAAGGTGGGCAGCTTGTGATGTGCTAGAGACCAGACAGTGGCATGAGCTGGGGGCTGGAAGTGAGGCCCCTGGAGGTCAATTGGAGTCCAATCCTCATAAGGCATAAGAAAAAATTCGGGGTTTGTTATGAATGAAATTTAAAAAAAAGAAAGAAAGAAAACCACTGCTGGATGGAGTTTGAACAAGGAAGAAATCATGAACTGATTTGTAGTTTCAGAATTCCATACTTGCTGTCTAGTGATCAGGTATTGAGTATGTATACGTGTATTTGTATATGTCTGCATACCCATGGTGTGTGTGTGTGTGTGTGTGTGTGTGTGTGTGTGTGCGCGCGCGCGCGCGTGTGTGTGCATGGTACGAAGAAGAAGTAGTTGGGTGAGCATGGATGATAATAGGCAGAACCCTCTGTG
The DNA here is from genome assembly GCA_019843815.1 of Montemys delectorum. NCBI lineage: Eukaryota > Metazoa > Chordata > Mammalia > Rodentia > Muridae > Montemys > Montemys delectorum. The sequence goes on from JADRCD010192251.1 coordinate 14,970, forward strand.
TGGTCCAGGTCAGGAGTCAGGACATCATGCTAGAAGAGGCAAGGCAATCAGATGCAGACAGGCATTGAAGGTGCACGGTTTAGGTGCATTTTCCTTAAAGCAAAAATGTTAGTGACAACTGAATAGTGTCTGCAAGTGTCACCAGCTTCTATCTTTTCAGGTCTACTATTATTCTTTTAATTCAATTTCTCTCTGTGTCTTTTTTTTTGTCTCTTTCTCTCACCATGTCTCTTTCTTTGTCTCTGTCACTCATTTTTCTCTGACACTCTTTCTGTCTCTCTGTCTCTGTCTGTCTGTCTCTCTTTGTGTGTGTGTGTGTGTGTGTGTGTGTGTGTGTGTGTGTGTGTGTGTGCATATGTGCCTGTGTGTTGTGCCCAAAGTAGTGCCAGGGCTCATCCTTGATTATTCTTCCACCTTATTCAGGCAAGGTGCTTAGTTACATTATTATTGCAACAACAAAACACCATGACCAAAGCTGCTTATAAAAGAGTTTAATTTGAGATGCATGAGTCCATGACCAACATAGAGGAGAGCATGACAGCTGGCAGGCAGGCAGGTAGGTGGGTACAACACTAGAGCAGAAGCTGAAGACTCATATCTTGATCCACAACCATAAGACAGAAAGAACTAATTGGGAATGGTAAAGCTGTTGAAACTTCACAGCTTTTCTCCAGTGACATATTTTCTCTAACAAGACCACACCTCCTAATCTTTCTTAAATAGTTCCACCCGCTGGGGACAAAACATATACATATATAGGCTATGGGAGCCATTCTCATTTAAGAACTACATAGGGTCCCTCAAATCAAACTCAAAGCTCACTGATATTATGAGTCTCATTAACCCAATTGCACTAGGGAACACCCTGTCTCCACCTTCCAAGGCTGGAATTATAGACAAGCTCCATGCCCACCTTGAATTTATTTGGTTTATAGGAATTTGACCTCCAGTCTTCATTTTTGCCCAGCAAGCATTTAACAACTGAGCTATTTCCCAACTATAATCTAAACTATCTTTAGGGTTTATATCATATAGTATTGATTCTCAATTTTCTCTATTCATAGATCCAATATTAAAAAGTAAAGTTGAAAAATAAAAAATAAAAAAGCAAACTTTATACCACATAAAAATGTATACAACATGCAATTATTCATTTAAATGCCTATGTAATCTGGATCTATAAAATTTATAACCAATTTAATCAGTTAAATAACACATTTTTAAGTATACTTTTTAAAGGAATATTTTCCAGAAGTCCAGATAGTTGTTGGATGACAGGTATATAGAGATTTCAGAAAGTTTCAAGAAAGAACACTTAGGAAAAGTCAATAGCAAACCACTTTGCTTCAGTGTAGAGAAGAGAAAGTTCTCGTTACAATGACTCTAGGGTCAGGCAATCAGCATTGTCCTCCCCTAACCTTCCTCTGTAGCCAACTTCTAATTCAATCACCCATGAACACAGAGCTAACATCTGACATGAACACAATAGCATCCTTCCTTGTTTTTCACTTTGGCTCTTCTTAATTTAATAGAAATAGTAAGATAATCTAAGGGCACTGTTCTTAAAAACAAAATACAATCAACGGGACTCCTAATTTTCACCTTATTGAGTTCATGTTGGAGTATAAATGTATATTTGTGGGAAACAAGCACTAAAATTAAACATACTGTCCTTTGAATGTGCGATTTTTAAATCCTCAGTAGTATGAAGCAAATTGTTTGATATACAAGTTGTTTGATACTATCAATTGAACTAGTCTATCATCCATTGATTACAAACACACCTGTTTGGGCAAAGGAGTTATGTCAGTTTACCCAAAACTATCAGATGGATGGATTAGTCTATGTAGGGAGTGCTTCTTAAGATCCTCAGTGTTGTATTCTTCTGGAAGAAACCCAACACAAAATCTCCTACTTTAAATCCAAAAAAGCAAAGAAATATTTCTTCCTTTAAAGTTATACCCATGATTGACTTTCCTATTGATTCTTTTAAAATCTTGTCATCTCGTGTGTGTGTGTGTGTGTGTGTGTGTGTGTGTGTGTGTGTGTGTGCTGACTCATACATGTATGTGCACCTGAGTGTGCTGGTGCACATCAAGGCCAGAGGGCATCAGATATTTCGGATCTAGAATGATGATCGAGCTGCCTGACCTCAGTGCCGGAGTCCAAGCCACAGTGTCCTTGACAGTGCAGCAGCTGCTCCTAACCACAGAATAGCTCTAGACCCTTCTTGATTGTTCATAGTTACCTAACCAGAGCCTTTAAAGCATTGTTGACTCTTTATATTTTCCTTTAGTGAAAAAATTTTCAGAAATGCATCATTAATATAAAGCAAAATATAAGACCTGAAATATAAGCTACAGTGCCATAAAGTTTGCCTAACAGAGACCAGGCAAACATGGTCTTCCTGTGAGGAAGCATTCTCTCATTCTCTCATTGCAAGGTCTAAAGCCTAGGTTGCATCACCCTTGCAGTGGATTACAATGTAATTGCATCACTCTGCCTTTCCCTTTCCTTACTCCAAAGCATTACCTCTTCCTGCTCTCCTTCAAATCCATGGCTTCTTTTATTCTCTAAGTATTATAAAAGGCTTATTATATATTTATGCATACATATATATGTGTATGTATACATATATAATAAAATGCATATGTGGTATATATATTTATATTATTTCCTAAATGTAACCTGCTCAGTCTTTATAATGTTACTTGTAGGTGTATTTTCAGGATTAACTATTAGACATTGGGTAATGAATTGGTGTGTTCTTCCCTGGGGTAGACTATTTCTCCAGTTCTCAGCACTTCTTAGACACCTGAAGCTCTCTGTCTAAGACTGAGGCCTCATGGTCTTTCCCATCTACTTTCCCATGTCTGTTTTTGTCCTTATTCAGATCATGTTTAAGCAAGCATTTGGCTATATGGATGTAGCCTCTGACGTAACTAGGAGATACAGTCTCACAGCAAACTCCCTGATCCTCTGGTTTTTACAATCTCTCTGACCCTTCTTCTGCTGTGTGCCAAAGGCACATGACATTAGATGTAGAAGTTGTTTTGTATATGTATCCATTGGGACTGGGCTCTGCAACCCTGTGTTTTGATTGGTTGTGATTTTCGTTGGTAACAATCTCTTTTGGTTGCAAAGAGGAGAAGTTTTCTTGATGAGAGGTGAATGCTGCACCTGTCTATGGGTATAAGGGTAGATCTTTAGAGTTCAGTCAGGGATTATGCTGGTTTAGAAAGTGGTGGTTACAGTATCTCTTCCAAGACATCAACTGGCCCCATGCAGTTGTCTACAGTTCTAGCAGAAAGCCTGATGTTCCTCTTGTCGAACAGACTTAAAGCCCAGTTACAGAGCAGCTAGTAGCATACCACTACTGCACTCTTGGGGTTGCAGTGTCATACTGGCCATTGCTTTGGTTCATAGGTATCATGGGTGTGTAGGACTGCTAGTTGCTTCCCTCCTTCAGAAACTTGCATGGCACCTTTTGGTTCCTTGAAAGCTACCCCTCAGGATCCGGGGCATTCAGGTCAGTTCCAATGCAGAGCCTTCTAAACCATATGTCTGAAGTGCATGGTGTCTTCAGAAATTGGGACCAACTTTCCACCTCAAGGGGGAAGCCAAGTGCCTCTGTCTTTTTCACTGCCCCTCCTCATTCTTTCAATGACCTCCAACTTACATTCAGAAACCCCTCAAGGAATCCATGAGCCTATTCTATAATTGTGTAAATGGAAATTCTCAGACAGACATTATTCCATCAATCTCACTGACCTGTTTCCTGAAGTTCAATTTAAGGTCATGATCTGTGTGATACTACAGGGAATAGCTAATGTGACTTCTTCCTTTACTGGATCTGAACAAAATACAGTGATTAATTATTGATCGCCATAGTCTCTGAGCAGTGGTATTGTGTGGCTGAAAAAAAAAAACAGCCCATTATGATAAAAATGGTTTATCAAGAAATGGATTTTCTAAACACTAATAACTGACTGTAAGTGCTGTTGAGGATAAAAGTATTTGAATACTATTCTTATTGATATGAACGAAAGACTGCAGAAAAAGACATGTGCTTAACATCCAGAAAATGAGTCGATCTATTGATGTGAAATTGAGTAGCTTAATTCTCTTGGTTGAAGGTGAATAACTCACAAGCTAAACAGATGAATGTATGTGTGTTATCCAGAAGAAAGAGATGGTTTTGTTTCTCAGAACTTCTAAGTGTTACAATCTATCTTTTCAGTAAAAGAGGTTGTCTAGAAGCCCTTAAATATATTCTGTGAACACCCATCCAGTTTATTTCAACTAGCTAATAGAAAACCATTTGCATAGTATTTTTAAACTCAATTTCCAAGTGGGAGCTAATTTGCTTCCTACGGAAGTAGGATCCACATCTTCTCTTGCCTCTGTTCCTAAGCCACATCTCCTAATTCAAGCTTCCTGAGAGGCAAGGTTGTGATAAGAAAGCTCTAACCTGTAAAGTAGCTGCCGGCCTGTGTTATCAGTACAGCCAAGCTCCACACTCCATATTAAGTGGAAGCTCCACTTCTTAGGGAAATAAGCAGGTGAAGTCCCATTAAGGGGGAAATGTTTTCCAGGAAGCACTTTTAGAAGCTTGGTAATTAATGCCAGAAAATTGCTTATTTATAATTATGACCTTTTCAAAGGCATGCTGAGTGTGCTCAAAGTATAGTCTGCTTTTAATTGTATTGCAGGTTGTACTTGAGCTTTATTTAAGCTGTCCATTACATGAACTGCTCTGACCTGTGGATGCTGACCTTGGCCCCTTTGAACATTTTCTTTCAATCTTCTGCTGTGTTTTCCTGAATATTCTTCACACACACACACACACACACACACACACACACACACACACACACACACAC
>JADRCD010192251.1:19862-41022 GCA_019843815.1 Montemys delectorum
CACACACACACACACACACACACACACACACACACACACACACACACTGGGTTTTTGTCTTTCCTTCACTGTCACTAACAGGTCTTCCTCCCTCAAGATTGTATGCCCATTCCCTAGTACCTCATTTCGGTTTTCTCAAGACAGGTGCAAGCTTTCTTTAGCTACTAGATCTCTTTAATAAAGGGAATGGGGTGTTACTAAACTATCTTGCTCTCATAATACCAGCTACGAGAGCTTCCAACCTTCCATGTATCTTTCCTGATCACTTGGAAATTTCTAAGTGTGTAAAGATGAAGAACAGCAATCTGGTCTTCTTTTCACCTTCATTTAAGGTTCATAGCTCTATCACACCTGGCATTGCCAACTTCTGCGTGCATTGCAGAGTTCTCCATAGACTTGGTCCAAGAGCCACTGTCTACCAATATTCCCTTCTTTGTCACATTCTGATATTATAACTTACCTTTGATTCCAAGCACCTTTCTATTTCTGTTCACAGTAAGAAGCAGACTGTCAATTTCTGACATAAAAGGCTAGAAATAATTGGAAAGTTTGCTGTTCATAGTAATGTGAGATAGGCAGCTTGCACAGAAGTGGTTACTGTAACAGACATGGATGCTGGTGTTGAGTTGGTCAAGGGTTATAATACCTTTGTCAAAGTTGTCCAATGGTGAAAGAATGGCTTAAATTAGTACATGGAGTCAAAGTAAGAGGTCATGCACTGGAGTTCAGGCTCTTCACTACATTAGATTTCTTATAGCAATATAAGGGTCCACATCCACAAAATATTTTCCATGAGTATGCAGCCTCACATAGTTAGGAGTCAGTGATCATGTAAGTTTCTAAATTACCACATGCTCTCTTCCAATAAGGGAGATTCATGGTGCTCTTGACTGATGTCCCCTGTGCTTTGGAACAACTTTATCTATGTGGCTTTTCTCAGTGTTTGGCCTATTGGTATTTTTTGATCAAGCTTCTCTAAGATAAAACCTTGGGTGCACCCTACTGCCCTTCTGTGAGCTCCGTATTCTGTGATCAAGTTTTTTAAGCCTCAGTTCTCTCCTCAAGCTCTTGCAACCATGATTTTCTTCTACCACCTCTGCATGTGTCGGTGACTCTCGGTGTCAGTGATATTAAAGAGAGAAAAGTCTGTCTATCCTGTGTGTCATTTCCATTCCAAAACTCATTCTAATTTTTGTTTGTGATTTCCTTCACACTGAAGTTTCAAACAAGAAGCTGGAGAAAGGCATTAGTTTGGCATTATGTAACAGAAGACATCTCAGGCATTCAAAGTTAAGGAACACTGATTTAGGTCTTTATGGGGCCTTAGGCACTATGTCCGATGCAGTCTGGAATGTTGTTGTGCCCTCCGATGGATGATAGCCAAAGACAGCAATGTAATTATGTGAAAAGAAACAAACAAGATTTGTCTTCATTCCTGAGAAGCTTTATGGTAGGGCCATCAAAATATGCTTCAGAGCAACAAAGTGCCCCAGCAGGGCCAGTTGCCTGAGCTCAGACAAGACAATCACTTTTAATGGGCTTTCATCTTCTCAAATGCAAAATGAATAGAGGCTCGGGTAAATCTTTACCTATGTGACTGGACATGTTTCTTACTCAAAGTTCTTTTACACGCAGCCTGCTTTCTCTGAAGTAACAGAATAAAGCCATCTCTTAGGTAGTCACTGTAGACTATCTATAGGTCTCTCTGCAGCCATTTTGTCTTTCTTGCTGGAGTCCAGCAGAAACTCTGGTTGAATTTAGCATCAGTCATTTGAACGGCTTTCGCTGTCCCTGGCACCAAGCCTTGCCTCAGGACTATGGGAAAGTCATTTGAGGAGAATGCCTAAGACTTCCTGCGTAGAGCAGTCACCCATGTCATCAATTTTCAAGATTTAATTCCCATAGCACATCCCTCTGAGCTTCCTGTTATCATTCTGAACAATGTCTTCCCAATCAGTTTGTAGTTCTGGAAGTGTATATGTTGTTATTTAGTTCTTATTTATTTTAGAATTTATTATTTCTCAAGTAATTTGCATCTGTTTCTGGGGTTAAAGATTTTTATGCTTTACAGGATTGTTCACAGTACCTAACAATGTATTACCCATCGCCAATAATCAATAATATGAATCTCTGCATGTTACACAGATGCCGCCTAGGGGCTCTATTGCTCTATGCAGAGGAAAGATCAGCATAGACAAGGAGTGGCTTTCATTGTATACAGCCCTGAGGACCAGACACCAAGGGATGCACTTATTATTCACAGCTGTAGACCTGGGTAACAAGAGGCTAGTGGCTCCAGGCTTCAAAGACCAGAGGCTTATTTCTCTAAATTCGTAGTCAAAGCTTATTCCTCGGGCCATCAGTGAGAGTAACTGGACCCCTGCCCTTAACTCTGGTTGTTCTTGGGAACTTTTCTAAAGGTCATGGCTTCCAGTTCTCCCTTTCAGCTCTCGGTAGCCTCTTGACTTTTTCAGTTTTTGCTTTTTATGGTCAGTCTCTGGAAGTCTTAGGCTGTCTGCTTGCTGCTGCTGGGTAGGGCTGAGGTGAGAAGTCCTTGAGCCTTTCTGTTTTGGTGCAGCTAGTTCATCCCACTCTACCAATGATGAGATCATTAACAGGCAAGGAAAGATAGCTTAGGAGAAGCCTTGATTGGAGCCTAACATTGCCACCCTAAGAGATGGTTTATAGCAAAGAGACCTGTAGACTAACCCAAAAGGCATGGAAAGCAGCCCAACTGTATTAGCAGCAGAGGGCTGTGCTATACTTGTGTGTAACTATAATTCTATACCAGAGCTCCTCCTATACACAGCTTCTGGTTTTATTGACCACAAGCCCCATATTTGAACCAACCTTCTATACCAGAGCCCCTCCTATACACAGCCTCTGCTTCTATTGACTACAAGCCCCACATTTGAACCAACCACAAGCTCTTCATAAGGACAGATCACAAGCTTCACATTTCACCATGGTAGGATTTTGCTGAATCTCTGCACAAGGCTCCTGTTCTTCCAGCCTAAACAGGAATAGCTACAGGATCTGGACAGGTCATTTAAATTCAATGAAGGATGTTTTGCTTGAAGTGAGACTTCCAAATCCAGGCTTCCTGAAGTAGCAGTCACAGCTGCACTAGCCACTGCAGTTGGAGTGGAGTTTACTCAGACTGACATTGACGTGTTCAAGATAGAACTATTTGAAGGAAAAGCCAACCAGTTGTCAGTAGGGAGGGTCCATGGCTTACCATTCTCTACTTCAAGCATCTGATTCCCAGGGGAAGATTCTATGAGCCGATGATCACACAACCAACTACCTCACACTCCACAAGTTTTGAACATTTTAAACATCATGGGATCTTCATAATGTAAATCTAGGAAATAAACACTCTTACCATTTGTATCATTTATCAGGCCAGATACGCTTAGGAAAATTTGGGTCTTTCTTTAGAGAATCATAATAGCCTATTTATAGCAAATTAGAATCTACCTCCCAGAAATGGTGCACCCTAGACAAACTGTGGGAAATACGATTCCCCTCTGAAAATACTGGGAAAGAACCTTCTTGGCCATTTAACTTATTCAAAGTATAAACTAATTGAAATTCCCCAGCTGCAGAGTTAAAAGGATACTCTGTGATTCTTGACTGAAAGAAAAAAATTATTTTTTAAGTATCTAAATCCATGGAAGGGGAAAGTTGATTAAAGTATTTTATTTAGTCTAAGAAGTGGTCATAATTATACATTTTCATTTCTTCAACCTTAAGTGCTTTTGCGATATATCCCATTTTAGAAATTAAACAGCTGTAGATAATTTATGTTCTGAGTGGGGGGACTCTGGGCAGGTGCACAAGAATATTTCTAAGTGGTCAGTTAAAGCCCCACGCTGAGTTGTTTCATAACCAAATTTTTAATCACCTACTGACTCATTCAGAAACTGCTTGTCTTCTGCCTCTCTCCTCTGTAGAGTCAGCTTCGTGATGGCAGGGACATCAGCCATGATGACTTTTGCTTTGCCTTGGTCACTGCTCATAGCCATATTTAAGTGGACACTGTATCATTAGGGTCTGGGTTGATGCACATATGTCTATATTCATATGTGTGCGTTGATATTTCTTTTATATGGTGAATGTATCACAGTCATTTTCTCTTCACTTATCCTAGACATTTTAAAAAAGAAAAAGTTTCCTAGCATGATATTTCTTTAAATTATATTGCTCCAAGCCACAAGTTTCCCAGGAGCTGACCCTGAAGTGGAAAGAGAAGCCAGCAGAGAAATCCAAGTTTCAGAGGTCACTCTCAACGAAGATATTCTCTAGGAAACAAGTAACTGGAATATTGGAGTCCCAGATAAAATGCCATTTCAAAGCCTCTGCATTTTTCACAATTCAAAAAAATGAAGCTAGTTTTCTACTTCAAAACAACTTGTGAAATAGGTTATTTCAACCAGTATTTGTAGAATAGTTCATAATTTATGTTTTTGTGGTTCTTAAATTTCCCCTTCGTGGGAAAACAGTGAAATAAGTAGTTATTCTTTCTATTACTGTACAAGTTTTACCCTAGAAACAATGGTGTGTGTCTTCCCAGAAGAAAAATGCTCTTGTTTATTGGGACTAAGGAATGGAGCACTGACATGTACTTACTCACCCATGTCAAGCTGATTTGCCTCTGTGCTCATGAGAACTACATTAAACTCAACCAATACAGATCGATTGCTGAAAGCAAGGATCCCAGCTATGTGAATCAAGGCAAGCCATGCCCACAGCTGCTGTCCAGTGTGCAGAGAAACTAAAATCCTGTACTGTATTCTACCTTGTGGGTAAAAGCAGTGGTTGGCACGTAGAGCTACCCAGTGGGTCCTCACTCTGTCCCTCCACCCTGGTGTTACTAGGCTCATTGCACACTGCCCTGACTGCTACTGAAGTGAGGTTTTCTATTTCTTTTCCTGGTGCTTTTAGCAATGACATAAAACCAATTGAAGATATTGAACTCAAATATCCTTGAAGCCAGACTTGTCCTGACCATTTGAGGATGTTCTCCATCATTCTTGCTTTTAGCAGACTGAGTGTGAAAGCTGACCAGCCTGTAGACAGGGAGTGCTTTCAAGTGCTGTGATTTTGATTGAGGGAAGCTGAACTTTTCCATGAGGATGTGTTTGGTAAAGCTTTCGGGCAGTGGGGATTAAAGTAGGCCAGCCACACTGTTGCCAAGTTTACCTCTGAGGTCTACAGAGCAGGAGCTGTGTTGACACTGTACACTAATAATACTAGAAGAAACCATTTCCACCGCCAGTGAGCCAATCATAATATGAGACTTCCACAAGGGCTGCCTCAGGGAATTATGTAACCTAATTTTCAATGAAATCTCGCCAGTTAGTTATCCTTGGGTCCAACTGCAGTTAGAACTGTTAAATCACAGGCCAGGTGTCACATGACTATGAAATGGCCCCATCACATTTCAAACTCAGATACATCTAGCTCCCTAGCTTGTCTTTTGAATATTTGAGGACAGGCAGATGTTCCTGATCCAAGAGAGGTAAATATTTCTTATGGAAAGGGCTTGACATAGTGATGTGTCTATGAGCCTAGTTCTCAGATACTCCGGAAGATCAGGAGGAGTTCAAACACAACCTTAGCGACACAGTAAGCTTCGGGTCAACCTATATCATGTGAGATCCTGTCCAAAGATAAAATTAAACAATGATTCTAGAATTCTTATTGTGTGTATGTGTGGGGGAGGGCAGCAAAATTCAACAATTTGTCTTCTCTTCACCTGTTTGTCCTATTCCTCATTATACCCTGAATAGAAAACAAACAAACAAACAAAAACCAATGTATTATCTTATTCTGCAACTTATTCCTATGAAGGAAGAAAAAATGAAATTCAAGTAATGCATAAAATAAGAAAAAGTGGCTTTAGAATTATCAGGGTTGTTTAACATAAAACACTGACATAGCGGAAAATAACGTTTGAGGAGAAACTGCAAAGGTAGAGCGTAAGAGTGTTTTATTCATGGTGCAAATTAATAATTTTCCAATTATACCAGAGTAAATGCCATTTCCTAAGAAAGGCACACTGTAAACCATACTACTCTTTCTTTGTAAGAAAATTGCTAACCAATTAATTCCAAAGCAATTTCAATTATCTGCCCTTTAAGCAAGATAGTCTATCCCTCACTGATGCTTCCAAGACAAAGAGCCTCATTGATGTCTAAGCAAGGGTCCCAAGCCCTTCTGTGAAGGGTAATTACAAAGGAAGAGACTCAGGAAGGACTAGGTAATGTGACGTCCGCACTAGAGAAAGAGCCTCGAAGAAGGAGACAGATGAAACAATATTACCGTACAAATGAAAGCCACCTTTCATATTATGTCAACCTTAATTCCCAAAGCCACCTCGACACTTTTTTGTTTTTGACTATAACTGTTTACATCTTAAATAAAACCAGATTCTAAAGTTTGATATTGTCTTGTACAAATATTTTCAGAAGTCAATACTAAGTCTTAAAAACCAAAATTTCAAAAAGTCCCTGGAAATAAATGCTCTAGTTATTTATTCAAGACTAGACTTCCTTGACCTGAGTACACGCCTCTGCATTTCCCATCGGCTGTTTGGGTACTTTCTTTCCAAATCACCGAGCCTTCGATAGTTTAACTACCAATGACATCTAAGTTAACTTAATTAGAAAATTACTTCTGCTCACTAACAACATTCCCAGTTTTTTCCCATGATCTGAGTCCTAAAATTATGGTGTAACAGAGGAGCTCTGCTATTTTCTTCAGAATATTTTGTCTCCTTTTCATGATTTATTTTTGCTGCTTTTAAAGGTTTTTCTTTGATGTGTGTGTGTGTGTGTGTGTGTGTGTGTGTGTGTGCGCGCGCACGTGTTCTCCTGGCAGTACTGGAGAGCTGACCCATGACCTGAATGCAGGAGAGCTGGCAGACTGACCAACTCAGCTATCCAGGGCTTTGAGTTGGCCCACCCCAACATCTACGCCATCTATGAACTGCTAGAGTTCATCAAGGGGCCTGTCCTACAGAACCAAAGCTGCAGGATCTCCATGATATCTCAGATAGCAACAACAGGCTCTCTGAGAGGAATTAGAATCCAGTACTCATGAATCCAGTATTCATAGAGTAGCAGAAGCCAGAGGCCTCAAACCAGACCAATGACTCACTGCAATGAACATTTGCAAGTAAGGCTGTTTGGGCAAAAGGATATATACTTTGTGAACCGCAGTGACATACCACAGTGTCCATGGAGAGATGGTTTATTTCTTATTTTATTTTTTAATTGTTATTTCTTTTTGGGGGGAAGAGAAGAGGGTGGATACGGAGGGACTAGAGGGATGGGGAGATGGGTGGGATTGGGGTGCACAGTGTGAAAATCACAATGAATCAATAAAAAGTTTTAAAATATTTTAAAATCTTCACATACATATTTATGTTTTGATTATTTTGAATTAATACACATTAATAAATTATACTTTAAAAGCACCTTATATTTTTGTACCAATATTATTGCACATACACCTATGATTATTCCAGGAAAACACATGTGGAAACTCATTTGTTAGGAGTCTATAATTCTAAACGTATTATTAAGTTAGCTGAAATTTTAATTAATGAATACAAGAATGACATAGTCAGGTAGCTTAAGCAACAGGAACTCATTTTTTCATAGTTCTGGAAGCCAAAAGTCCAAGATTGGGGCTGCGTCTGACTGCAGCAGGCAATTCCTTTATGTGACCTTCTCTCTGCAGTCATATCCCTCAAAAATGATCCCTCCTTCCTCTCTTTACAAGGACACTAGCTAGCCCTGTTGGACCACCGACCCACCTTAGGACCTTACTTCACCTCAGTTAACTCTTTAAAGTCCCCATCTTTAAATGTCTCCAGTGTTAGGGCTTCCAATAGATTTGACAACAGACATTGTCAGCATTTTATAGAAGCTCACGGTGAAGGCAGCTGCTGGAACTGTCATGTGACAATGTTGGAAATGGGAAGTGTCCGGTACTGCTTCTGCAGTCGAGTCCTACAGAGATGCCTACCTACGAGGTGCATTCTGGACAATATCTCTAAAGTACCACATAAGTCAACAGGTAATTAGCCAGGTGGCTCCCGGAAGTCTCAAAAGCTACCAGGAGGCTTTCACTGAGCTCCTGAGAGCAATGGATTGAAAAGAATCAGCCTACTTCAAGGGACAGCCTCTTTCATGGGAATGAACAAGAACATCCCAGATATTTCTCAGGACATCAAACACGGCTCCAGATCTTGTGGAAAGCATCCCAGGGAACCTTCAAATCTTTACAGGACAAACCACGCTGTTGGTGACCCTGAAAGATGAAGGTGGAAGCAGCTACCCCGGCTGTGATATGAAGCTGAAGTGCCAAGAACACTGGATATTTTAGAGCCAGCCTTGTCTTACACCTGGAACCCTGCCCCTCTAGCTGTGTTCAAACACCAGAGCGGCTCACTTCACAACATGATGATTAAACTGCTTTCCACAGGAGCTGCAAGGGAACAAAAAGTGGCGGGGTAAAGAGAATTTTTTTTATTATATTATTAGGTTGCTATTCTTATGAAACATTCATTCCATTCGGCAAAGGAATTGCTTTATTGTTAAAAGAAATTTTGTTAAGGAAACTTTGTGGAAAAGATGCTGACATTGCCTTTAAAAAAACTGTACATGTATTCTGAAAAAATAAATAAATAAAATGACTGAGTTAGGAACTCGGAGCCATATTTTCCAAGAGTAAGGGGAAAACAGTCATCTCACTGCCTAATTTAAAATTCCACGAGCAAGCTTTTGAGCATTAATTATATGTCAGGCAGAATTTACTGTTCTGTACCTGTGCTGATGTTAGAGAGGCCCCATCCCTCTTCTGCCATAACTTGGGGTTATTTGGAATCCTGGGTCCAATTAAGGTGTGCCGTGCAAGGAACACGTGCTAGCTGGATGCAGCCCATCTGGAACCTTGCATTCCCAGATGCCATCTGTGTATTCCTTCCCACCTAAGCCTCTTTTCTGCCTCCCTTCGCAATGCTGTCCACTCCTGTGGTTCTGTAGGAGCCACAGCAGGCCTGGTTTACCCACAGCCCAACACTGGTCTTACTTTCTCAAGCAAGGAAGAGTTGGTGCAAGAATGGTTTGTGTTATTAAAGTCTTCTTTTCTATGCACAGTTTGGGTGGGGTGAGGAGAAAGACTGCCAACCTTAAAACATTTCATACAAACATATACTTTGTCTAACAAGATTTTTTTAATTTAAAATTGTATGCTTTAAAAAAAAAAGGAAAATAATGATTTTTGACATAGTTTTTTTGTCAAACAATTTTTAGGTAATAGAACCAAATGAGAAGGCAAACTTGGAAGAAAAGAAAGCAAGGTGAGATCCTGCGGCCTCCGTGGGTTGAGAAGCAGAGAAAGAAAACGAACAGACCCAATAAAAATAGGGCATGAAACTGACATAATAATAGTTAATAATAATAATAATAACAACAACAACAACAATAATAATAATATTGCTAGATTCCATGTTAGTGTGGGCTTGCTGATAAGCATCAGCCTCGTTAAGCTATCAGGAGGTACAGCCTCAGAGAAATGACTGAGGATTCTAGGATCAGTTTGCATCCTCAGCCCACTGACTTTGACCCCGGGCAAGTTGTACAATGTCCATGCACCACAGTAGCCTTGCCTTTAGGATGGAAGGATTTGATACCCAGAGCTCCTGCATGAATTGTCTAATGTAGCATGGCAAGGGGCTTGGAAAACACTCGAGTAAAGGGAATGCTTGATAGCTGCAGTAAGAATCAGAATAGAATCCTCAAGCTGGACTGTGGACTATTGATGCTTTCCACCATTCTATATGCCCCCTCCGAATCCCTTGCCACAGATAGAAAGTCAAGATCACCTTGCAGCGAACTTGAACACGCAAGCATGGTGTGCAAAGAGCTCTGTACAATGGTCAATAACGTGGCATTCCCATCACGGGACCCTGAACAAATCCTTAATCTCAGTTTCCTTAACTAATCAAATGAGGGATGAGACAGAGGTCTCAACACGTCATTCAACTTCATGCTTATGTGATACTCACTTCTGGAGAATGTGAGTCACAATGAGAGTGTGTGACTGACGTGAGAAGGACAACAAATAGCCAGGAGCCATGGACACATGACAGGGTAGAAGGTGATTAGGATTTAAGACACAGAGGGGCTCCAGGAGCAGAAGAATTCTAGATTTCAGGGAAGGAAGAAAAGTCAAATGTGAGCCAAGTGGAGATGAAGGTACAAGGCTTTCATCGACAGCTTTGTCTGTGTAGCCAAGGCCACAGTCCCCCCAGTGATGTTTCTTTTCCAAATTAACAAGAATGGTAGTAACACAGGAATGTGTTCTGAGGAAGCTCACTGCCATCTATGCATAGTTCCATATTTACTTTAAGAAAACGATTTGAAACATAAAGAACTAACTCCATATTAAGTCCCAGAAATGGGAGGAGGAGGAAAGGCCTTTGTTCTTAAATCCTGTTATTCAGCCTACTTACCATGAGACTTGGGTCCATGTGAGTAGATCAGGATGTGATGAACAATACCCTTCAGCAGGATGAGTAGAAGGGATTTTAATTTTCTCTTATAGGTTCAGAAATCTCAGAAGGGAACTTAACTGCTTAGCATAGCTTTTTCCATTACAGCTTCCCAATGATCTTAAGAGTATATCATTGCAAGACAGTAATCCTAGTTGTTAAGGATCACCCAAGCTGCATGCCATCCATGGCTAATTTTTGCCTGGAAAAAAAACCATTCAAGGTATTAATGAAATGTGTGACTATGATGTCCATTAAACATTTTATGGAACTGTGATGATGACTATATATACCTCTACAGGCAAGCAGATTCTCTGAAGGCCAACACTAAGTAAACAAGAGATACCCAAAGACAAGAGAATAATCTTTTACATAACAAACCATAACAGAAAGGGGCCAGAGGAAGATATAACCTCCAGACCCTTAGGCCCAGGCCCTATCTTCTGCCCCTCAGTAGTTGCTGCAGATTTTGAAACTAGTATCAAAGGATCCAGCCATTCATTAGGTCTAATCTCTTTATAGCTTCATAGACTTACCCACAAATGTGCTTTCTCAGTCTCTTAGGTGTTTCTTAATTCAATCAAGTTGACAATGAAGCTGAGGCATCACAAGCCTAGGTCCTTATTTTGTGCTTAGGGCCTTTCTCTTTTGGAATGTCATGGTGTATGTCTTGTGACAGTCTTCCTCTTACACTGATTCATATTTTTAACTGTCTCATACAGGTTTCCTCAAACTGGATAGATATGGTAATTTTGAATAAAGCTCTCATTATTTTTTATGTCTTACCTTTGCCTTTCCATACCCTTCAATTAAAACAGAGTAGATTCTAAAATTCCCTGATAGTTTTTTGATATCAAATAACTCCCAGCTGTCTTTTCCAGTTTGACAATTTCTTTTACCCCTAACTTGACCCATCCCAATTCATGCTCCAGCACCAAATGGCTTTAGTTTGGGAGCCATGCAGTGAAAAAGAGGTTTCTGATATAACTTCTGATGTTCCTTGACTTTGAGGACTTCCATACACTGAGAAACAAAGAGGCATCTGCAGACTCTCAGTCTGAGCTGTGATTTTCCACCAAGAATCCAGTGTCAAGAATGCTGTGGTTACCAGTTATGAGCTCTTGGGTGAGGTAGAGGTGTGAGGGGTTGGGAATGCAGGGGTGTACCTTCATAGTGGGAGAACGGGCTTGGATCCTCCTTTACCTATATATATATGTGGTCATACATAATGATATATCATGACTTTATTTAAAACCTGAGAAAATGATAACCCTGTTGTGTAAAAAAATCTATGCTACAGACTGTTAACCAGTCCCTTACTGATCCTTCTCAATGTGACAGCCTTGGCTTCTCTTCCTGTTCATATAATCCCAAGGCGAATGACAAGACCTTGCACTAAGTGGCTTACATGCACCTGAATCTCTATAAAGAACTCTCTATGGGCCTCCCTCCACATTGAACTCTTCAAGGATAAGTGTTCTAGCAGAACCACTCCAGTCCCAGGATATTGATGACTCGGTGGCTTTCAAGCAACATATCTGCTTAAAATATAGAAAGTGCCCAATAGGAGGAGTGTTTTGTGTAACTCGGCCATCAATCTATTTCCTAAAGAGCCTTGAGGAGTTCATCTGCAGTAGATTCCCAAGCTTGAGAAAAGAGATCCACCTCCTCACATCCAGGACGTGATGTCGGCATCTCCAAGGCTACAAGGCTATGCATCCTTCCACCGGGTGATTCTTCATCCACAGCCATCCGTCCCAGCTCAGCATACCAGGCTCCAGATGCTGCCACGGAAGCAGCGCCCTCTGTTCCTGAGAATGTGCAGACTCCGCTCTCATTGTCCTTGGCCTTTGTTTAATCCTGTCCTGTAGACCCTGAAAGAGCTCAGCATTTCTCAGTTGCTTGTATCAGCCTAAGATATTCCTGCTGACTGCTTCCTTTCAGATGCCCTGACATTTGGCTGGACAAAGCAACAGATGGCACGTAGGCCCATTCAGACTTCTCAATGAGTCAAAAAGTATGCTAGTTGTAATAAAATAACGATATAAATTCAGCAACATGAGAGCATCTACATGTTCAAGTGAGCCAAGCCAAACCATTATTTGAAATGCACTTTGTGGCTCTTTATCATCCATGACAAAAAAAACCCTATTTTTATTGCTTTAAGTTTTTCTTCTTTTATTCTGTATGTAGTAATTGATCACTCATCCAGTTTAATAGATTTGGCTGCTGGTAGTTTATTTATTTATTTTTTAATAATTAGGTTTGCCCCCAATTATCCTCAGTGCTGTCACTGATGATGTTTAAAAACTACGTTCTGCATTCTAGAGGTGATTCAAACAAACGTGTGAAAATAAAACAGAAGAGGAAGAGGGAGGAAGGGGGAAGGATGGAATTTGGCATGTGCATCCACTGTTTAAATTAATTTTGTGACAAGGTTCTACTGTGCAGCCCTGGATATCCTCAAACTCACCAGGTCAACCAGATTGGCCTGGAACTCACAGAGATCTGACCACCTCTGCCTCCTGGGTGCTGGGGGCATCACCACTCCTAGTCATCAGTTCTTACCATAGAAACCCAGAGGCTTCAGGTCGCAGAGACTTACAGCAAGCAACACTTCTTGGCTACACCTTCCTTCACTTCCAGCCTCTGAGAACTTAAGGTGAACTCTGATCCACAGGGTCACTGCCACTGGGTCCTCAAGAAAGCGCTTGAATCTTCTCCCCACTGAAAGCAGAGCTCTGAGAGGCTCCATTAAACTGCAACCGAATGTGAAGCCTATCTGTGTAACAGCAGTACACAATCTTTTGGGTTCCTGGGTCATCACCAGCGCAAATCACATAGTAGAGCTGATGAGGCCCAGATAAGTGTACTGGGTACTTAGGAGGATGCACTGGAGGTCATATGGCAAAGTGGGGGGCAAGCAATCTTTTTCAGAAGAGAAAGTCTGGTGTTGGAAGCATTAATTACATTAATTATCATCACCCAGTGTGAGCACAGTGAAATGTCTGCCCATGAGCAAAACATGATGGTCATTTATAGCTAAGGTACATAAGTACCTTATTATAAGAGTTGCCTCTCTTATAGAACACCTCCTATACTTAAAAGTTCTAAAAGTATAATTTCTAAAAACCAAGATCTAACTATTTTCTATGCATTCTTTTTATGAGCAGTTTTATATTTAAGTTTTATATTGATTGGAAAGCACGTATTTGTCTTAACATTGCAGTGATAACGTGATGAATATTTGTAAAAGAGCAAATCTGTGTGTTGACAATGGACCAGTCAAAGGGTTCTGTCAATGGTTTGTCACACCCCTCAGTGTGAAGTGCTAATTAAGTCTCTCAGCCAGTTGGATGTAAAATGAAATTAGCCATACTACTAAAATATTAATATTAACAATTCCTTGTCTCTCCCAGGGCTCTAAGTCTCCTTGAAGAATTCACTTCCTAGAATATCCTAGTGTTTTCTAGCACTAGTTTCCTGGTCAACACACCTCAGATCATAGCAACAAATGCAGGGGGAGATGGAGCAAGCAGGAGTCTTAGAGCAGCCTGTAGTTGTTCATTATGATGGGACTCCATCCTTTTCTGTGAATGGATGCTGATGCCTCTCTTCATGAACAGGGAGTTCACAGTGGTAAAAATCTGAGCTAGACCCTATGTTGCAAGGTATGCTGTGGTGAATTTAAATTAAGAGCAGAAAGACTGAAGAGAATTTTGAGGCAGAGGGGACTGGATGGTGTGATTTCTCTGAACTGTCCTGCTGGTAGACTGATGGAATGGGAACTCTCTCTACTGTCCCTGTGTCTCCAGCAGTTTGCTTGCAATGTGCCCAGATGCAGCTAGGTACAAGAAGAAAATTAAGAACTGTCCTAATATCTGAAGGAAGCCTCCATTTCATCCTTGTTATGTTTGTGGCTACTCTGAGCATCTCTGTGTCCAGGAGAAGCCACTTAATTTAGGGACATACCTTCCTGACAGATGTGCTGACAACCAACTTGTCTTTTCTTTATTCTTGTTTCCTGTCTGTGATATTGAACACAGTCGCTGGAGAGATGGCTCAGTGGTTAAGAGCCCATACTGCTCTTCCGAAGGACCTGAGTTCAAATCCCAGCAACCACATGGTGGCTCACAACCATCCATAACAAGATCTGACTCCATCTTCTGGAGAGTCTGAAAACAGCTCCAGGGTAATAAATAGATATTGAACACAGTCAAAAATCTCCCCTAGATGCCTGAGTTTTACATGTGTATGTTCGTTTTAATGTTGCCTGGGACATACTATTATAAGCTCATCCAAGTAGCTGGACAAGATGATAAGGAATCAAGTCACAGCTGGATCTTGCAGGCCACAGGAAGAACAGTCTCTGGAATTTTGAAATTCAACTCAGGGTCTGTGCATGATCACATTCTCTGCATCTTTAAAAGTCTGCTCTTTAAATGAGTCTGATAGTTCTCAGTCCTTTGACCTTCACTTTTCTATTTTTAAACATTTTATTTGGCAATCTCTTCCAAAAAAGGATTACTGTAACGCTCAAGGGACAGTTGCCAACTAATTTCTAGTTTCTTATAAACAGAAGCAATGAGTGAAAACCACAGCATGAGGACTGTTGCGCGCCCTCAGATGGAAGGTCACTGACACCCAACTGAGATATGCCCCACTCAAAACCTGTGCACTCCAACTATCACTGCGGTTGCTGAAGATTAAGGGTCCTGTTCATTTCTATGACTATTAAAAGTGTCTGTATAATTGGCCCTTCGTGATCATCACTAACACCACTTGAATTTATTTCTGCCATGTGTAAAAACAAACTCCTTACACATAGAGCTTGATCCCTGCTTTGCCAGGACAGCATGTGTCCCTTGCAGGATTTGGGGCTTAAGCCAGCTACATACTTTAAGAATAATCACAACAGAAGCCTCTGAGAGCTCTTAGCTTTGATGTGTTTTACATCAAGGTCACATATTATCTATGCAAATCTCTTCTCCTTTACTCTATGGTGGACAAGGAATCAAACTAGTATTTTCCTTATTCAACTGGCAGGCCACAAATATATGCCTTGGAAGAAATATAAACTTATTTCTGATAGAATAGAAACAAAAGTATTTAAAAAAGCAATTAACTATCCAGTTCTGGAAGTCCTTATGACAGTGATCCACAAAACAGACCTTTTCTTTGGTTTATTTTAGTAAAAATCTGTGGATTTCATTTGTGCAGAATAATATCTTTCGATCATATATACACAGGAGTTCAGTGGTTGTGTATTTGTACTGGAAACTGGAACAGGGTGAAATATTTCAGAGCATAATTGACTTAGTATTCAAGGTGTAAGGAAAAGCTAACAAATGTGGATGTGCAAAATAGCAACTTCTTAATTCACTGAACCCAAATAGAACATAAAAAGACGCACCAGCCCATCAGGGAGCACCGCAAGGCTCAGAAGGCGTAGCTCTACATAAAACACCATGCACATGGGCCTGCCTGGCCTTGCAGCTTTGTGTCCATGTATGTGGCCATATATTTTCTGAGAATCTTCAAACGATACCATGGTCCACTTGTGACCTGTCAGGTACTTGGAAACTCTCATCACCAGGTGAGTATCAAGGTCTTTTCATTGTTTGCCCTTTCCTTGATGGTCAGCTTGTTTGCACAGCCTATCATTCCTACTATGGGTCCTCAGCTCCTTTAAGGTCTTTTATGTGTATGTGTTTCCATGCTTTCCAGGAGTCAATAAGAAGTGCTTGTTCACACAACATTGTATTTCCTTTAGGATGATGATGGAGGTGGTTAAGATGAAGTGGCTCTGTCAAGGCTTAGGAAAGGAGAGGCACTCATTTTTAAAACCACATAATCAACTAACCTTTAAATGGACAGGAGCAGAGAGCTTAGCAGATGACAGCATGTATAGCTAGAGCCTCTGCAGCGTACTATATATTGGGCAAGGACACAAAACCAAAGATGGAGAATGACACCCCCCATGATGGTTTACACCAGCTGTAACCATGTTGGCAGGATCTAGACTCACTTTGAAGTCAAGTCCCTGGCCTGGCTCTGTCTTTGAAGAGTGCATAGATGGTGTTTATTGAACTTGAAGGACCACCTCTAAATGTAGACAACATCATTCCATGGGTCAGGGATACTGAATTGAATACAATGGAGAAGATTAGCTAAGCAGCAGCATTCATGGCTTCTTCTTCCTGACCATTGGTGTGTGATGGGATGAGCTACCTCATGCTCCTGCTGTGGCAGATGGTGCTCACAGACTGTGAGCCTAAGCAAAGCCTTCTTCCTTCATAATGCATACTTCTATTTTTTGTTTGTTTGTTTGTTTGTTTGGTTGGTTGGTTGGTCAATTGGTCAGTTTTGTGGTGTGTTTTTTGTTTGTTTGTTTGGTTGTTTGATGGGTTAGTTGGTTGGTCAGTTGGTCAGTTTTGTGGGGTGTTTTTTGTTTGTTTGTTTGGTTGTTTGGTTGGTTAGTTGGTTGGTCAGTTGGTTGGTTTTGTGGGGTGTTTTTTGTTTGATTGATTGGTTGTTTGGTTGGTTAGTTGGTTGGTCAGTTGGTTGGTTTTGTGGGGTGTTTTTTGTTTGGTTGTTTGGTTGGTTAGTTGGTTGGTCAGTTGGTCAGTTTTGTGGGGTGTTTTTTGTTTGGTTGATTGGTTGGTTTGGGTTGGGTTTGTTCTTATTGTGGTTGTTGTTGTTGTTATTGATGTTGTAGTTGCTATAATGCTAAGCATCATTTTTTACATTCTTCTCCCATTTTTTTTCTAGCTCCTTGAATACCACTTTCAAACAGGGAGAAAATTAAAGACTAATTAAGATTATAAGAATCAATCTGAGAGTGGTTAAGTTTCAAAGGAATTGTTCCTTTTTATTCTGCTCTTGTATTTTAGGGCATAATAGAAAGTAAGATCTTAGCATATTGTAATTGCTTTCAAGGCAACATAAATTACCAAGTGACAGACAGAGTAATCAAATTCCTGTCACCAGTCCCTCTCCTTGTGAGTATCCTCACCCAGATCTGTGCCGTTCATGAGCAGATGGCCAGTCACAGAGAAGCTGACATGTGGAAGCTGCAGAATGCAGATGGATCCCATCCTCCAAGGTGCTAGGTACCTGATTACTTCAGCACTCTCCACTCTACACAACTGGGCACAGTGAGGATCATTATTTTACACATAAAGAAAGAAAAATCAGGGGCAGAAGTGATGTTCAGAAATTATGAGCACTTGGAGCTCTCAGAAAGAACCAGGATTCAGTTCTCAGCATCCAGCTTGGAAGGCCCACAATCACCTACAACTCCAGGTTCAGGGGATTTGATACTGTCTTCTGGCCTTTAACGGTACCTACATACATACAGATACACAAACATACACACACACACACACACACACAGAGAGAGAGAGAGAGAGAGAGAGAGAGAGAGAGAGAGAGAGAGAGAGAGAATGTTCCAGTTTAAGTGGAATATACAGTGTAGAGCTAAGAGTTGAATCCAAAAATATCTGAAAACAAACAGAACAGTTTCTTACCTTTACAGTGTCTTCCTTCAGATTATTGGGGCCATGCTGAGGGTGAGGTGGGGACCAGTACATAGGCATGTGATGGATAAGGGTAGATAATTTGACAAAAAGGTGAGCTTCATAGTTAAGTTACAATATAACATTATGCCATTTTATTTTTTGTTTTTGTTTTTTTTTGTTTTTTTGT
The DNA here is from genome assembly GCA_019843815.1 of Montemys delectorum. Classification (NCBI taxonomy): domain Eukaryota; kingdom Metazoa; phylum Chordata; class Mammalia; order Rodentia; family Muridae; genus Montemys; species Montemys delectorum. Next base: position 38,137 of record JADRCD010192251.1, read on the forward strand.
TTTTTTTTTTTAAAGAAAGTGATTCTAAATCCTGGCCCACATTTTAGTCTGAGATATCCTGGCTTAAGTGTTTGTTATAGAATTAGGAAGAGTGAAAGAAGAGAAAGCACATTGAGAATTGAAATGAGAAAGGGCAGCTTTTTTATTGATTCTTCTCTCTTGGAGGCTCATTAGCTATCAGGTAAACTCTGATTACTGGCAACGAGTACACAGCACTCTCCTCTTTTTAAGCTGCTAAACTGCCTGAAACCTCCACAGACAGATTCCTCTGACATGGACTCACGGTTCCCGCTGGAGGAGGTTTAAAAAACAAAATCTCCTTTAGATACTTTAGATACAAGTCTTCTTTCTGCTTTCCCCCAGGCTGCTAAGGGATGCGCAAGGGGAAGACTACTTTAAAAGCTGGTATCAGGAGCTGTTGGCCGCTCTCCAGTTCTGTGCAGGAAAAGCCCTGAATGAAGAGCTTTCCAAGGAGCAGAAACTTGTCAAACTTCTGGGTGACATTGGAGAAAAAGTGAAGTCAGCCAGTGACCCTCAGAGAAAGGTTGGTGAAAGAAATCAATCTTTAGCATAATGTGGACTGTTTGCTTTTTCAGTCAACTGTTTCAGATTTATATCTTAGATAACAGTCTCCTCAAGTACATTTAGTTAAAAAAAATTAAATTAAGTACTTGCTTCATTTACTTTTCTTAAAGTTAGTAATATTCTCAATCATCAGGATGCACATGACTGTGGTAAGTAGCTATGTTTGACACAGGCCTACCATGGCAAAGAGACTCAAAGTTGAAAGAACTTTGAGCAAGAAAAAGAAATCCTGATGAAATAATTTTTCTTTAAATTTTATTTTACTTTTAATTGTGTAAATGTGAAAATGTCCATGTGTGAGTGTGCACGTGTGGGTGAGTGTCCCCAGAGGCCAGAAGACAATGGCAGCAGGTGCCTGATGCTGCAGTCACAGGCACAGGGAGCTGTGAGTTGCCTGACTTTGGCTATGGGAACAGAACTCAACTCCTCCGGAAGATCAGCAATCGCCCTTAGCATTTAAGAACTATTGTGTGATCTCTACACACCCCTGAGGGTACAAGCTTAACACAGCACCACAGTCAGGCTTATGGGAGAAGATCACAATTTATTTCTAGGTTGTTCTAAAAAAGCATTTTGATAACAAAATAAATCTAATCAAACAAATATCAACAGTACTTGGGTAGTCATATTTGTATTAAGATCCACAATAACTAAAATACTCTGTCTCTTTCTCACTGGCATAACTGCATCTATTCTCTTTCTTGACATAAATGAAGCACGTTGAATCTTTTTAATTATCTGCATCATTAGCTTTCTTCATTGATAGGGACCATTAAGAAAGTTGTTTTAAGTTTGATGCTACGTATTCAGGAGGGCTGTGGACACCCAGTCTCTGCATAAAGAATGTTATTCAATAACAGTTGATTACTTACCACTGACAAGAAGGTAAAGTAATCTTGTCTTCAAGGAAACTCGTAGCTCACGGTCTAAAATCAACAAGAATGTTTAAGACTTCATAAAAATAGGCCGAGTGGTGGTGGTGCACGCCTTTAATCCCAGCACTTGGGAGGCAGAGGCAGGCAGATTTCTGAGTTCAAGGCCAGCTTGGTCTACAGAGTGAGTTCCAGGGCAGCCTGGGCTACACAGAGAAACCCTGTCTCAAAAAAAAAAAAAAAAAAAAAAAAAAAACGGAAAAAAAAAAGACAAAGAAAAAAAAGACTTCATAAAAATAGCAACACACAAAATGCCTAGTTGTTTCTCAAACTAGGATTTCCACTGGAAGTCACTACTGCCTTCAATTAGAATGCCCATGGCTGTACTATTTCACTGATGTGGGAGGAGGCAGACTAAAATGGGCAGAAAATGAATGTATTCTTCAATGGGAAACATATAAATACTTCAGGCAGCACCTCCTACATCTTTTGCTTTCTCTATATTATTTTAAGGCCTTTAATTATTTTCTAGTATTAGACCCCCCCAAAAAAAATGATAGCTAGTTTAATGCATTGGCAGAATGTTCCAGAATTTTTTATTTAGTTTTTCGTTTGTTCGTTTCTCAAATCTCTTGGTTAAGACTTCCTCAGGGTTCAGATGCATACCATAAATAAATAAATTCAGCACATTTTTGATAATGGACATCAAGTTCCAGAGATTATTACTAACTCTTTCACCTCAACTGGCAGTATTGGAACAAAACAAAACGAAACAAAACAAAGTACTCCTGTTCTATGAAAATAAGAGGAGGGTACACAAGAGGTAGAAGAGGCAGTGGATATCTGTTCCTAAAAACTTCTCCATTGTATTATGTCTCAGTATTTTTATTGTTTGAAAATTCCATACATACAGCTGTTTTGACCAACTCCACCCCTTGCTGTCCACTCGCATCCTCATGTATCTTCCCTACTGTTTTCCCTCCCAGATTCATCCATTCAGAACTTCCACATGTGTATGGGTGTGAGGCCACCAACCAGAGTACGGCCAACTTATCATCTCTGTCTCTGACTCTGTCTCTCCCTAAAGCCATCAATTACCAACAGCTCTTCAGCTAGGAGTTTGTGAGCCTCTCTCCCATCCATGTTCAGGTCTTGACTGGCTATGCTGGTCTTATTCATCAAGCCACAATGGCTGTTTGTATGTGTGTGTGTGTGTGTAAGAGCCCTTCATGTTTACAAAACACAGTTTTACATCAATCAACAGCTATCTCTGGCTTTTCTTCCCTCTCTTCCATCATGATCCCTGAGGAATGTTCTTGCTAATTTGGTTTTCTTAGGGTTGTGTATATGCACGACATCTCAGGGGAAGTGCCTACATGTGGTGTGGGCATGGAAGTGGGAGTAGGACTTTCAGGACTTGGTTCTCTTC